>SWJQ01001351.1:40674-64235 GCA_007252995.1 Zosterops borbonicus | reverse complement strand
GTTCTCAGAGGAGCTGGCAGAGAGGAAAACCTCGCAGGCATCGAAGAACTCGGTGTGGGAGTCGGCCAGGGAGACGATGCTGCGGTTGGAGAGCTGCTGCTCCCGGCCCTTGGCGGGCAGCGAGTCCGGCTGGGGGGACAGACACACCTCAGGGGCCAGCCCGGGGGACAGGGAGGGGAGGGGACACCTGGGGGGCCTCGGGGACACTTGGGGACAGTCATGGAAAGTCACCAGAGTCATCCAAGGGGACTCGTCCCACCTTGGTGGCACCAAAACTGTTCTCAAGTTGGGGGAGGTTTGGGACACCTGGGTGACCTTGGAGACATTGGGAGGGTGCTGGGGACACTTGAGGACACTTGGAGACACTTGGAGACACCTAGGGACCCTGGGAGGGCCTTGGGGACACTCAGGGACACTTGGGGACACTCATCGAAAGTCACCAGAGTCATCCAAAGGGACTTGTCCCACCTTGGTCCCCAAGTCGGAGTTGGGGACAGTTCTTGTTGGTGCTGGGAGAGTTTTGGGACACCTGGGTGGCCTTGGGGACACTTGGGGACACCTGGGAACAGTGGGAGGGCCTTGGGGACACTTAGAGACACCTGGGGACATGGGGAGGGCGCTGGGGACACTTGGGGACACTTGGAGATACTTGGGGACACTGGGAGGGCCTTGGGGACACTTGGGGACAGTCATGGAAAGCCACCAGTCATCCAAGGGGACTCGTCCCACCTTGGTCCCCAAGTCGGAGTTGGGGACAGTTCTTGTTGGTTCTGGGAGAGTTTTGGGACACTTGAGTGGCCTTGGGGACACTTGGGGACACCTGGGGACACTGGGAGGGCCTTGGGGACACTTAGGGACACTGGGAGGGCCTTGGAGACACTTGGGGACACTTTGGGACACTCATCAAAAGCCATCAGAGTCATCCAAGGGGACTCGTCCCACCTTGGTCCCCAAGTCGGGGTCAGTTCTTGTGGGTCCTGGGGGAGGTTTGGGACACCTGGGTGGCCTTGGGGACATTGGGAGGGCCTTGGGGACACTTGGGGACACTTGGGAACACTTAGGGACACCGGGAGGACCTTGGGGACACTTGGGGACACTCATCAAAAGCCACCAGAGTCATCCAAGGGGACTCGTCCCACCTTGATGGTACCAAAAGTGTCCCCAAGTTGGGGTTGGGACCAGTTGGCCCTGGGGGAGGTTTGGGACATGGAGACATTGGGAGGGCCTTGGGGACACCTGGGGACACTTGGGGACACTCGGGGACACTTGGGGACACTCGGGGACACTCATCAAAAGCCCCCAGAGCCACCAAACCCCCCCATCAGACCCCCTGACCTCGTCGGGGTGCAGCGAGGCGAAGGAGTCCAGCGTGGTGTCCGAGGACACGGACAGCGAGTGGAAGCGGCGCAGGGCTGGCTGTGACAAAGGGGGAAACTGAGCCAAATCCCCCCTCGTGGGCCTGTCCCTGTCCCCTCCAGCCAGGACACGGCTGATGAGGGACAGGGGGCCACCCAGCACCCTCCAGCAGCACCCCAAGGTGTTGTCCTGGTGTTGTCCCTCACCCCAGCGGTGCCGGCGCTGCCGGGGCGTGGGGCCGGACCCTGCCTGTCCAGTGTCCTCCTCATCTCCTCCAGACGAGCCCTCTCGGCCACCAGCGCGGCCACCACGCTCCTGAGGGAGCCATGCACTGCTCGGGGTGGATAAAGGTGGGATTCAGCACCCTGAGACCCCTCCCCAAGGCTGATTCTCCCCTATTCATCTCCTCCAGACGAGCCCTCTCAGCCACCACAGTGCTGAGCTCGGGGGGGACAAAGGTGGGATTCAGCACCCCAAAAACCCACCCTGAGACCCTCCTCAAGGCTGATTCTCCCCCTCCTCATCTCCTTCAAATGAGCCGTCTCGGCCACCACACTGCTGAGTGAGCCCTGCACTGCTCGGGGGGGATAAAGGAGGGGGTGAACACCCCAAAAACCCAAAAACCCACCCTGAGACCCCTCCTCAAGGCTCATCCCCCCCTCCTCATCTCCTCCAGACGAGCCCTTACAGCCACCACGCTGCTGAGCTCAGAGGGGACAAAGGTGGGATTCAACACCCCAAAACCCCACCCTGAGACTCCTCCTCAAGGCTGATTCCCCCCGTCCCACCCCACCTTTCTGAGCCAGCAGCCAGAAGCTGCGCTGCAGCTGGCTGTACTCCGGGGGGAGGCTGAAGGGCAGCTGGCTCTGGGATGGCTCCAGGTAACGGGACAGGTTGGGGACAGAGCCGTGCAGGCGACCCACCTGGGGAGGAAAGGACACACAGGGGTCAGTAAAGTCACCTCCATGCCCCAATAGCAGCAAAACTCAAGGTGGGAGTGAAGGGAGTTCAATGTGGGTCTGATTATTTTTGGGTCTGAAGATGTTTTTAGCCTTTGCTGGCAGCTGGTGGGTTTTTTCCCCCCCCCAAGGAAAAAATTTCTCTGTCGCCATAATATTGAACTTTCTGATGGTTGTTTATGTATTTTCCTTTGGAGTCTCTCAAAACAATGTGTATTGTTTTCATTCCTCTCGGTGATGGATTTCTGGGTTGACCACTGGGGTCAGAGAGGTCATTGATCAATCCTTGACCAAATCCCAAATCCTATATAAACCCTAAATCATAATAAACTGCCTTCCTTTCCCTGCTTCTACCTGAGGGGTGAGTGTGGTAGTTCTTTTCGTGTCCCTGACTGTGACATTTCTCAAGAAAGTTTCTTCTCAAAACGATTTTGGTAAATAACTCCTTTTTTCTCAAAACAATCTTGGTAAAAACCTCTCCTTTCTCTCAAAACAATCTTGGTACATAACTCTCCTTTCTCTCAAAACAATGTTGGTAAATAACTCTCCTTTCTCTCAAAACAATCTTTCTCCAGCTGGTGTTTTGCTGTTTTTCTGGTTTAACCCAAAGGATTAAAAAAGTGTCATTCCTATTCACCAACCACATTAATTTCATACCAAAAGACCTTACAAAAAGTAGTAAAAATTAGACAACAAATCTAAATCTAGATTTAAAAAACGAGAATCTAAACCTAAATCAATAAATATTTTTTTTTCTATGTTCTCTGCCCTTCTAAAATATTTGTAGCCCCTCATCTTTCCCTGGTGTCCCACAAAGACAGTCCCAGCTCACCCTCACCCTGCCGATGGTGTCGTCCTTGGCGAAGCTCTGCGTGCACCAGATCTTGGTGCTCCTCCTGCCCTTCTTCGGCCTCTCCGTGGCACCTGAGGGCTGGGAGGAAGAGGAGGGGGCTGCAGATGGACCTTTCCCAGGAAAAAAGGGGGCACTGGAGCACCCCTCACCTGGCTGTGCCCCTCTCACCTGGGCGCCGGAGATGAGCGGGGCCGAGGGGATGCGGTGCAGGGCCTCCAGGTGCTGGAGCATCCCCGTCAGCTCCTGCAGCTTGGCCTGGCACTCCGACAGCTCTGACGGGGGGCATGGGGGACAGGGAGGGGGGACAGGGGGCAGAGAGATGGGGACAGAGGTCAGGGAAAGGGCACGGGGGTCAGGGAGGGGGTAGAGAGGTGAGGGAGTGGGCAGAAAGGTCAGGGAGGGGGTACAGAAGTCAAGGAGAGGGCACGGGGGTCAGGGAAAGGGCATGGGGGTCAGGGAGGGGGCACAGGGGTCAGGGAGGAGGCAGAGAAATCAGGGAACGGGGCACATGGGTCAGAGAGGGAGCACGGAGGTCAGGGAAGGGCACAGAGGTCAGGGAGGGGGCACAGAGGTCAGAGAGGGGTCACAGAGGTCAGGGAGGGGGCACAGAGGTCAGGGAGGGGACACAGGGGTCAGAGAGGTCAGGGAGGGGGCATGGAGATGAGAGAGGAGGCACAAGGGTCAGGGAGGAGGCACGGGGGGCAGGGAGGGGATAGAGAGGTCAGGGAAGGGTCACAGAGATCAAAGAGGGGACACAGAGGTCAGGGAGGGGGTACAAGTCAGGGAGGGAGCACAGGGGTGAGGGAGGGGGGACAGAAGTCAGGGAGGGGGCACAGAGGTCAGGGAGAGGGGACAGAGGTCAGGAAGGGGACACAGAGGTCAGGAAGGGGACACAGAGGTCAGGAAGGGGACACAGAGGTCAGGGAGGGGTCACAGAGGTCAGGGAGAGGGGACAGAGGTCAGGGAATGGGCACAGGGGTCAGGGAAGGGGCATGGAGGTTGGGGAGGGGACATGGAGGTCAGGGAGGGGGACACGGGAGTCAGGGAGGGGGCACAGAGGTCAGGGAAGGGTCACAGAGATCAAAGAGGGGACACAGGGGTCAGAGAGTGGTCACAGAGGTCAGGGAGGGGACACAGGGGTCAGAGAGTGGTCACAGAGGTCAAGGAGGGTCACAGAAGTCAGGGAAGGGGCCCAGACCACCTGCCCAGCCCCTCGCACCCCTCAGGCCCCGCTCACCGGCCGAGCAGCGCTCCAGCCCCTCGCTGTCCTTCAGCCAGGCGTTGACCTTGTCCCGGGAGCTGGCCAGAGTGGACAGGGCAGGGGCACTGCCCGAGGGCAGGATCCGCGTCCACGGGCCCTGCAGCCGGACACAGGGGGGTCAGTCAGGGGTCACTCACCCTGCCTGGCACTGTCACCACGAGCTGTCACACTCGGGGTTAGGGCTGGGGTTAGGGTTGGGATTCAGGTTAGAGTTAGGGTTTGGGGTTAAGGTTAGGGGTTAGGGTTAATTTTAGGGTTAGGACTAGGGTTAGGGTTAGGGTCAATGTTGGGGTTAGGGTTGGGGTTAAGGTTAGGATTAAGGTTAGGGTTCGGATTCGGGTTAGGGTTCAGGTTAGGGTTGGGGTTAGGACTAGAGTTAGAGTTACGGTTAGGACTAGGGTTAGGGTTAAGGTTAGGGTTAGGGTTAAGGTTAGGGTTAGGGTTAGTTTTAGGGTTAAGGTTAGAGTTAGGGTTAGGGTTAAGGTTAGGGTTAGGGTTAGTTTTAGGGTTAAGGTTAGAGTTAGGGTTAGGGTTAAGGTTAGGGTTAGGGTTAGTTTTAGGATTAAGGTTAGAGTTAGGGTTAGGGTTAAGGTTAGGGTTAGGGTTAGTTTTAGGGTTAAGGTTAGAGTTAGGGTTAGGGTTAAGGTTTGGGTTCGGGTTAGGGTTAGGGTTGGGGTTAGGGTTAGTGTTAAGGTTAAGGTTAGGGTTAGGACTAGCATTAGAGTTAGGGTTAGGGTTAGGGCTAGGGTTAGAGTTAGGTTTAGGGTAAGGCCTAGGGTTAGAGCTAGGGTCAGGGTTAGGGTTAGGGTTAGGGTTAGGGTTAGGGCTGTCACCCACCTGAGCATCAGGCCCCCCGGGGGGACACGGCTCCGGCCGCTCGCCGTGGTGGTGGCTGCAGAGGCTGCTGACCCAGCTGGAGAACACCTCGGGGGACTTAATCTGGGGGTGACAAGAGTAAGTCAGAGAGTGACCTGATGTCCCCAGGACTGTCCCATCCCAGCTCCATCCCCCTTTCAGCAGCACCTTGAGGTGATAAATGTTGTCCTCCGTGTCCAGGTCAACCCTCTGCGCCTTCTTGTTGACGGACATGACGGACTGCCGGACATCGATGGCGCCGTGCAGTTTGCCCTTGAGGACCTGGGGGAGCCCAGGGGGGTCAGGCGGAAGACCCCAACTCCTTTTTTACCTCTGAGCCCCCCGGGGAGGCTGTGTGGTCACAGCCTGGGTGACACAACTCACGTCCTGGCGCGTGGTGGAATATTTCAGGATCCCGTTTTCCAGCACGAAGTACCGCTGGGGATGGAGGAGAAAAAGGGGTTTTTTGGGGTTTTTTTTTGGGGAAGGGGTTCAGAGAGCAGCTCCTACACCCACCCCCCTCTGCCCAAATCATTCCAGGACCAGCTGGGCTGGCTGTTCCTGTCACCAGCTCTGCCTCTTACCTTGTGCCAGCCCTTCAGGGGCCATTTCCTCTTCTTGAGCAGGTACCCCTCGTGTCTCTGCGGCTGCCGCCCGGGGCTGCCCCGGCCTCGGGGCTCCTCCACCACCTCCCAGCTCTCCGAGCCCTGTGGGGACACCGTGGGGGTCCCTGAGCACCAGAACCTGCCGCTCACCTCATCCCCAAGCAGGGACAGCTGGGAGCATCACCCTACAGCAAACCCCAAAACCCCCCCAAAAATCCAAAATCCCGATTCCAACCTGCTGGACGCTGCTGTGCTTGGAAGACACGGTGCTGTTGGAGCGGGACAAGGCTCTTTTGGGAGAGGAGGGGTCCTTCTCGTGGCTGCCCATGGCTGGAGAGCAGCAGACGGGGCAGGAGGAGGCACCAGGCCGAGCCCCCCGTCCCGTTCCGGAGCTCTGAGCTCGGTGGTCACGGTGGAAGCCTCTGCAGGGAGGGAAAGGCAGGTTTGTATCCTCGCTGGGACATGGGGCGACAGAATTCCGGCTGTCCCCGGTTCCTGGGGGAGTTTGCATGGCACCACAGCTGGTGGCACCCAGAAAGTTCTGGGTGAGCCGGAGCCTTTGACCCCGGGCTGGCAGCGTTATCTCCCCGCCCAGTCCGGGTCCAGAGTCCGGCCCCGCAGCCCTGGCACGGCCCAGGAGGTGACAGCGGTGCCAACACTGGGATTAACCCCCTTGAAACCCTCCCTACCCAAAAAAAACCCCAGGACATGACCCCTTGCAAAGCCCTGCGTTTGTTCCCTTCATGATTCTACAGGGGGAAACCGAGGCACGGCAGAGCTTCTCCTGTGGCCTTGCCATCCCTCCTATGATGGGACATCCCGTGTGGCACGGCCCAGGAGGTGACAGCGGTGCCAACACCGGGATTAACCCCCTCGTAACCCCCCCTACCCAAAAACCCAAGACACCACCCCTTGCAAAATCCCGCATTTGTTCCCTTTGCCCTTCATGATTCCACAGAGGGGAAACTGAGGCACGGTGGGGCTTCTCCTGTGGCCTTTGCCATCCCCCCTATGATGGAGCATCCCAGGCGTTGCTGTGGGATGGATTTTACCGGGATAATCCCGGGATAATGGCAGCGGGGCCGGTAATAACCACAGCACTGGTACCAAAATAACCACCCTGCCAGGGATAACCCGGCACCGGTACCACAATAACCACCCTGCCAGGGATAACCCGGCACCGGTACCACAATAACCACCCTGCCATGGATAACCACAGCACCGGTACCACAATAACCACCCTGCCAGGGATAACCACTGGGGATGGAGAGATAACGCCCATCCCGGTGTCCCTGTCCGGTGTCACCCCCTGGGACAGCAGGGGAAGGATGTTTTCCCCCATCCCGGTGTCCCTGTCCGGTGTCACCCCCTGGGACAGCAGGGGAAGGATGTTTTCCCCCATCCCGGTGTCCCTGTCCGGTGTCACCCCCTGGGACAGCAGGGGAAGGATGTTTTCCCCCATCCCGGTGTCCCTGTCCGGTGTCACCCCCTGGGACAGCAGGGGAAGGATGTTTTCCCCCATCCCGGTGTCCCTGTCCGGTGTCACCCCCTGGGACAGCAGGGGAAGGATGTTTTCCCCCATCCCGGTGTCCCTGTCCGGTGTCACCCCCTGGGACAGCAGGGGAAGGATGTTTTCCCCCATCCCGGTGTCCCTGTCCGGTGTCACCCCCTGGGACAGCAGGGGAAGGATGTTTTCCCCCATCCCGGTGTCCCTGTCCGGTGTCACCCCCTGGGACAGCAGGGGAAGGATGTTTTCCCCCATCCCGGTGTCCCTTCCCGGTGTCACCCCCCGGGACAGCAGGAGAAGGATGTTTTCCCCCATCCCGGTGTCCCGGAGCTCACCTGGGCGGGCGGAGGGAGGGCAGAGAGCACCGGTCGCATCCTGCCCGGCGGTGGCGGCAGCAGCAGGAACCGGAACACGGTTGGGCGGCCCGGAGCCGCTCGGCTCTGCCCCCTGCTCCGTGGAGGACCGGAGCCGGCAGCACCGGGGGCAGACAGCGCCGGGAAAAGCCGGGAGGAGGCGCCGAGAGCCGGCAGAGCCCGCAGGGAAACGGGGCAGGGCCGGAGACCGACCGGGAGGAGAACTGGGGGATGCCCGGGAGGGGAGCGCTGAATGGGGGTCCTGGGGTGGGTATTCCAGGGGGGTTTTGGGGATAACTGACCCACGGGGGGTTTTTTTGGGTCTTGACACACAGGGATTGGTCATTCCAGGGGGGTTTTGGTCATTCCAGGGGGGTTTTGGTCATTCCAGGGGTTTTTTGGTCATTCCAGGGGGGTTATGGTCATTCCAGGGGGTTTTTGGTCATTCCAGGGGGGTTTTGGTCATTCCAGGGGGTTTTTGGTCATTCCAGGGGTTTTTTGGTCATTCCAGGGGGGTTATGGTCATTCCAGGGGGTTTTTGGTCATTCCAGGGGGGTTTTGGTCATTCCAGGGGGTTTTTGGTCATTCCAGGGGTTTTTTGGTCATTCCAGGGGGGTTATGGTCATTCCAGGGGGTTTTTGGTCATTCCAGGGGGGTTTTGGTCATTCCAGGGGGTTTTTGGTCATTCCAGGGGGGTTATGGTCATTCCAGGGGGTTTTTGGTCATTCCAGGGGGGTTTTGGTCATTCCAGGGGGTTTTTGGTCATTCCAGGGGGGTTTTGGTCATTCCAGGGGGTTTTTGGTCATTCCAGGGGGGTTATGGTCATTCCAGGGGGTTTTTGGTCATTCCAGGGGGGTTTTGGTCATTCCAGGGGGTTTTTGGTCATTCTAGGGGGGTTTTGGTCATTCCAGGGGGGGGGTGGTCATTCCAGGGGGGGTTATGGCCATTCCAGGGGGTTTTTGGTCATTCCAGGGGGGTTATGGTCATTCCAGGGGGTTTTTGGTCATTCCAGGGGGGTTTTGGTCATTCCAGGGGTTTATTTTTGGGTCATTGACACACTCTGGGGTCCTGGGTTGGTCATTCCAGGGTTTTTTTTTAGATCATTGACACACGGGGGTCTTTAAAATCTCCAGCCCGTGGGGGTCTCTGGGTGTCTGAGGGTCTCAGGATCATCATCCCACTGGGGTCTTGGGGCTGATCATCTCATGGGAATCCCGGGAATTACCACCCCATTGAAGTATTAGGAATCACCAGCCCATGGGGGTCTCAGGACCATCATCCACGGGGGTCTTGCGGCTCACCATCCACAGGGATCCCAGGAATTACCACCCCATGGAAGTCTCTGACCCACAGGACTGTCAGGGATCACCCTCCAAGCTGATCCTGGGCCATTCCCACTCTGAGATTTCCCTCTCCCACCCCTGGAGCAGCTCTGTCCTCTCCCCCACCCTCGGGGGGGCAGAAACACCCCCCAAACCCACCCCCCAAAATCCCAAAGGAGGCCTCAGCATTTCCACAGAGCTTTAATAGACACGGCAGCGATGCCAGGGGTGGGATCAGTGTGACAACACACCCCCAATTCTGTGAAATCACAGGGTTTGGAGTGCCCAAAAATCCTCTCAGAGGCTCCATCCCTCCTCTGGCTGATCCCAGAGATCCCTGAGCACAGCTGGGATATTCCCAAGACCTTCAATGTCAAATCTGCAGTCCCTGGAGCTGATTCCATGGGAATTGTGTCCGTGAACCCCCAATCCTTTATCCTGGGGGGGAAGAGCTCCCTGTATCCCACAGCCAAGGAAGGAACTGGTTCCCAGTTTCCACCCTCAGTGATTCTGGCCCTGGGGAGGCTCCGAGGCTCCTCCTGTGCCCTGGGGAGGCTCTGAGGCTCCTCCTGTGCCCTGGGGAGGCTCCAAGGCTCCTCCCGTGGCCCGCAGCCGTCGGATGTGCTCGTCCAGCAGCGCCGTGAGGTAGGAGGGACCCCGCTGGAGCAGGGAGGAGGTCTGGGAGGAGGGCAGGGACAGCGCTGCCACCGTCTGGCCCTGGGACGCCTCCAGGGAGGGCAGCCGGGCGAAGTTCTCCACGCCCTGCCGGCTCAGGATGGTGTCGTCGATGCAGGCGCCTGGAAAAAAGGGAGGTGGGGATGGGTGTGGGATGGCAGAGACCATGGGGAAGGGACGGCTCCTGCCCCACCCCTCGTTTGCATGGGTGGAGATCTGGCAGGGGGACCCCATTTCCCAGCCCTGGGTCCTCAATCCCTGTCCTGGGTTGTCATTCCCAGCCCTGGGTCCTCATTTCCAGCCCTGGATCCTCATTCCCAGCCCTGGGTCCTCATTCCCTGTCCTGGATTGTCATTCCCAGCCCTCAGTTGTCATTCCCAGCCCCAGATCCTCATTCCCAGCCCTGGGTCCTCAATCCCTGTCCTGGATTGTCATTCCCAGCCCTGGGTTCTCATTTCCAGCCCTGGGTCCTCATTCTNCTGGGTCCTCATTCCCTGTCCTGGATTGTCATTCCCAGCCCTCAGTTGTCATTCCCAGCCCCAGATCCTCATTCCCAGCCCTGGGTCCTCAATCCCTGTCCTGGACCTCCATTCCCAGCCCTGGACCTCCATTCCCAGCCCTGGACCCCCATTGCCAGCCCTGGATCCTCATTCTCAGACCTGGATGATCCTCCCAAGCCCTGTGCCCCCATTCCCACCCCTGAGGCCTCATTTCCAGGCCTGGGCTCACATTCCCATCCCTGGATGAGCCTCCCGAGTCCTGGACTGTCATTCCCAGCCCTGGATGAACTTCCCAAGCCCTGGATCCTCATTCCCAGCTCTGTGCCCCCATTCCCAGCTCTGGCTGAGCTTCCCAAGCCCTGTGTCCACCTTCCCAGCCCTGATCCTCATTCCCAGCCCTGTGCCCCCATTCCCAGCCCCAGGCCCTCATTCCCATTCCTGGATGAGCATCCCAACCCTATTCCCACCCCTGTTCCCCCATTCCCACCCCCGTTCCCCCATTCCCACCCCCGTTCCCCCACTCCCACCACTGTGCCCTCATTCCCAGCCCTGGGCCCTCATTCCCAACCCTGCATTCCCAGCCCTGCACGAGCCTCCCAATCCCTGGGTCCCCATTTCCAGCCCTGGGCTCATAGTCCCAGCCCTGTGTCCCNCCATTCCCACCCCCGTTCCCCCATTCCCACCCCCGTTCCCCCACTCCCACCACTGTGCCCTCATTCCCAGCCCTGGGCCCTCATTCCCAACCCTGCATTCCCAGCCCTGCACGAGCCTCCCAATCCCTGGGTCCCCATTTCCAGCCCTGGGCTCATAGTCCCAGCCCTGTGTCCCCATTCCCAGCCCCGTGCCCCCATTCCCAGCCCCGGGCCCTCATTCCCATTCCTGGATGAGCATCCCAACCCCATTCCCACCCCTGTTCCCCCATTCCCACCCCCATTCCCCCATTCCCACCCCCATTCCGTCACTCCCAGCCCCGTTCCCCCACTCCCACCCCCCCGTTCCCCCGTCCCCGGGCTGCGGGCAGCGGGGCCGTGTCCCTCACCCAGCAGGGTGACCTGTGGCACTCCCTTGAGCACTCTGAGCATCTCCCTGGCCGGGGCCTCGGGGCTCACCAGCAGCACGTTCCGGGACACGAACAGCGGGAGGAGGTTCCGGTACTTGGACTGAGCCAGAACCGGCCGGATGACCTGGAGAGAGCCCGGGATGAGCCACGGGGATGGCACTGGGATCAGTGGGGTAGCACTGGAAAAACTGGGGGAGCCCTGGGAATACACCTGGAGCCACCCCTGGAGCCACTGGGATAGCACTGGAAAAACTGGGGTAGCCCTGGAGTAACTGGGGGAGCCCTGGGGATAGCCCGGGAAACACTGGGATAGCCCTGAAGTCACTGGGATAGCCCTAGAAACATTNTGGAGCCACCCCTGGAGCCACTGGGATAGCACTGGAAAAACTGGGGTAGCCCTGGAGTAACTGGGGGAGCCCTGGGGATAGCCCTGGAAACACTGGGGTAGCCCCGAGCCCCTCAGGATAGCCCTGGAAACACCAGGATAGCCCTGAAGTCACTGGGATAGCCCTAGAAACATTGGGATAGCCCTGGAAAAACTGGGATAGCCCTGGGATCAGTGGGGTAGCCCTGGAATAACTGGGGGAGCCCTGGAATAGCTGGGATAGCCCTGGAAACACCAGGATAGCCCTGGGAACACTGGGATAGCCCTGGAATAGCTGGGATAGCCCTGGGGATACCCCTGGAGCCATTGGGATAGCACTGGGAACACTGGGATAGCACTGGAATGACTGGAATAGCCCTGGGAACACTGGGATAGCCCTGGAAACACCAGGATAGCCCTGGGAACACTGGGACAGCCCTGGAAAAACTGGGGGAGCCCTGGAATAACTGAGATACCCCTGGGGATAGCCCTGGAGCCACCGGGATAGCCCTGGAAACACTAGGATAGCACTGGGATCAATGGGATAACCCTGGGATCAATGGGATAGCCCTGGAAAAACTGGGATACCCCTGGAAGCACTAGGATAGCCCTGGGGATAGCCCTGGAAAAACTGGGGCCCACATTCCAAACATTCCCAGATTCCCTGAGCCCCTCGGGATAGCCCTGGATCCACTGGGAGAGCCCTGGAAGCACCGGGGTCCACATTCCCAACATTCCCACATTCCTACATTCCCTGAGCCCCTCGGGATAGCCCTGGAAAAACTGGGATAGCCCTGGAATAACTGGGGTAGCCCTGGAATAACTGGGATAGCCCTGGAGTCAGTGGGATAGCCCTGAGTCCCTCAGGATAGTTGAGTCTTAAGGGTGAGGTGAGTCTTAAACTTTTCCCTCTGTGGAAAACACTTGCTATGGAAGTTTCTGGGTTCTTAAGGGCTGAGTCTTAAAACTTTTCCCTACATGGAAAACACCTCCTGGGTGTGAGGGAACGCTTCACTACAGAACACCTTATAAAACTTAGTAATAATTAAACAATAAAAACTCTTTGCTCTCTGAATTATTTGGAGTGTTTAGTGTCCCCCACCTCGTTGAGCACGAACTTGAGGTGGATGTTGTGCCTGCGCAGGTAGTGGCCCAGGGTGGCCACGTCCTCCTCGGCCATGGAGTTGTAGTGGCACACGGCCACCATGCGGCTGTCCCGCAGCGTCTGCTCCGCCTGCCGCCGCAGCACCCGCGTGTACCCGTCCTCCTGGGGACACAGGGGGGTTTGGGGACATCTAGGGGCACAGCACCCGCGTGTACCCGTCCTCCTGGGGACACAGGGGGGTTTGGGGACAGGGTGGGACACCTGGAGACACAGCACCCGTGTGTACCCGTCCTCCTGGGGGGACACAGGGGGGTTTGGGGACAAGGTGGGACACTTGGGGACACAGCACCCGTGTGTACCCGTCCTCCTGGGGGGACACAGGGGGGTTTGGGGACAAGGTGGGACACTTGGGGACACAGCACCCGTGTGTACCCGTCCTCCTGGGGGGATAGAGTGGGGTTTGGGGACAGGGAATGTGGGGTTTGGGGACAGGGTGGACACCTGGCGCCGCAGTGCCTGCGCGTACCCGTCCTCCTGGGGGACAGAGTGGGGTTTGGGGACAGGGTGGGACACATGTGGGACACTTGGGGACACAGCACCTGTGTGTACCCGTCCTCCTGGGGACACAGGGGGGATTGAGGTTTGGGTACAGGGTGGGACACCTGGGGGCACAGGACCCACATGTACCTGTCCTCCTGGGGGGCAGAGTGTGGGGTTTGGGGACAGGAGGACAAAGTGGGACATCTGGGGGCACAGGACCCATGTGTACCCGTCCTCCTGGGGACAGGGGATTTGGGGGCTGGAGGGCAAGGTGAGATCCCTAGAACCACAGCACCCACGTGTACCCGTCCTCCTGGGGACAACAGAGTGGGGGGTTTGGGGTTTGGGGACAAGGTGGGACATCTGGGGGCACAGGACCCATGTGTACCCATCCTCCTGGGGGACAGAGTGTGGGGTTTGGGGTTTGGGGACAGGCAGTGTGGGGCTTGGGGACAGGGTGGGACACATGGAACCGCAGCGCCCGCACGTACCCATCCTCCTGGGGGGACAAAGGGGGGGATTTGGGGTTTGGGGACAGGGTGAGACACCTGGAGACACAGAACCCATGTGTAGCTGTCCTCCTGAGGACACACAGTGGGGGAATGTGGGATCTGGGGACAAGGTGGGACACCTGGGGGCACAGGACCCACGTGTACCCATCCTCCTGGGGACACAGAGTGTGGGATTTGGGGACAGGGTTGACCCCTGCTGTGACCTCTCCTGAAGGAGGGAATGTGGATATGGGAAAGGGGGATGGGGTGGGACCATCAGCTGGAGGTACTGGGGGGAGATGGTCCCAAGGATTGTGAGGTGTTCCCATGGATCATGAGATGATCCCATGGACCTCGAGGTGTTCCCATGGATCTCAAAGTGATCCCACAGATCTTGAAGTGACCCCACTGACCATGAGACGTTCCCATAGATCATGGAGGTGTTCCCATGGATCTCAAAGTGACCCCAAGATCCTGAAGTGACCCCACTGACCATGAGATGTTCCCATGGATCATGGAGGTGTTCCCACGGATCTTGAAATGATCCCATGGATCACAAGGTGCTCTCATGGATCATAAGGTTTCCTCATGAATCTTGAGGTGCCCCCACGCGCCATGAGGCGACCCCACAGATCTCAAGGCGACCCCACAACCCTCAAACCCCTCCCTCAGACCCCAAATTCCCCCCACAAACCCCCAACATTCCCCAGATAGAGAACTCCCCCCATTCCCAACACTCCATAACCCACCTCGGGAACCTTTCCCACCATCTCCAACCAAACTCGGTGCCCAATCCCGCAGGAAAAAACGCCCATCCCGGTGCTCCCGGTGCTCCCGGGGCTCACCTGCAGCTCCTGGGGGCCGGGGCGGGGCCGGCAGCGCGGGGGCAGGGCCGGCCGCGGGGGCAGGTACTCGGTCAGCGCCAGCAGCTTCTGCCGCTGGAAGTGCATGGCCTTCCAGTGCCTGGTCACCGCCTTGGAGCCGCGCCGGAGCAGCTGCAGGGCGGGCAGCCAGGCTGCGGGGGGCAGGGGTCAGGAGTCAGGACAGGGCACCGGGAGCGGCACCGGGAGCCGCTCGGGGCTGCGGGAGTGCGGCGCTGCCCCTGGTGCTGGTCCCGGGATCTGCTCCCTCCCTGTTCCATGTCTTGTTCCCATTCCCCTGTCCCAGTCCCTTGCCGTTCCTAATCTCGGCCCCTGTCCCGTTCCCATTCCTGTCCCAGCCTTGTTCCCATTCCCGGCCCCTATCCCAGTCCCGTTCCCATTCCAGGCCCCTGTCCCAGCCCCATTCCCATTCCCATTCCTGTCCCAGCCCCGTTCCAATTCCCGTTCCCATTCCACTCCGTCTCTATCCCATTCCTATTCCCATTCTAGGCCCCTGTCCATTCCCGTTCCCATTCCTGTCCCAGCCCCGTTTCCATTCGCCGCCCCATTCCCCATCTCGGCCCCTTGTCCCAGCCCCGTTCCCACTCCCGTTCCCAATCCACCCTCCTGTCCCTGTCCCATTCCTATTCCTGTTCCCATTCCATGCCCCTGTCCCGTTCCCATTCCTGTCCCAGCTCCCATTCCCATTCCCGTTCCCATTCCTGTCCAAGCCCCATTCCCATTCCAGGCCTTTGTCCCAGCCCCGTTCCCATTCCTGTCCCAGCCCCGTTCCCATTCCAGGCCCCTGTCCCAGCCCCGTTCCCGGTCTCTCACCCCGCCGCCATCGCGTCCCGCCACTTCCGAGCGCCGCCATCTTGGCCGCGACACCGCAAAGGCCTGTGGGCAGGTGGAGGACCCGCCACTTCCGGCGCCCCCGTCTCCATAGCAACGGCCTGAGCGCGGCCTGGGCCCGGACCGGGGGTCCCTGAGCCCCCCAGAGTGAGGGAATCTGAGCCCCAAACACGGGGAACCGGCTCCGGTGAGCCCCTCTGGTCTTTCCGGGGGTCTTTGAGTCCCAAAGCTGTGGTAGCTGAGCTGCCGTGGGTCCATCTCTAAGAGCCCCCCATCCAGTGGGGCCTGGTCACGGTGCCCCCCCCCCAGCCCCAGGGTCTGGTCCCACTGACCCTCCCCAGCCCCATCCTGGGGGTCTCTAAAATCCCCATACCGAGGGTCCTGGTCCCACTGATCCTCCATTAGTTCCAATGCCAAAATCCCCCTGGAATCAGAGCCCCTCTGACCCCCATCCCAGCAATCCTCTCCTCACTGACACCCCAAATCCACAATATTTTCACTCTCTTTTCTTTCAGACTCTTCCCCTTCTCAAACCCCACTGGAGGAGGGGACAAAGCCCCATCCTGGGGCTCCTGGTCCCACTGATCCCCCACAATTCCAGTGCCAAAATCCCCCTGGAATTTGATTTCTGAATCAGAGCCCCTCTGAGCCCCATCCCACCAATTCTCTCCCCACTGATATCCAAAATCCTTAAGTTTTTCACTCTTTTTTCCCTATTTCTTTTCCAGCATCCCCCTCAAAATCCCACTGGAGGAGGGGACAAAGCCCCATCCAGTGGGATCTGGCCCCAGTGACTCCCCCAGCCCCATCCTGGGGGTCTCTGAGATCCCCATACCGGGGCTCCTGGTCCCACTGATCCCTCTCAGTCCCAGTGCCAAAATCCCCCTGGAATCAGAGCCCCTCTGACCCCCATCTCAGGAATCTTTTCCTCACTGACATCCCAAATCCACAAGTTTTTCACTCTCTTTTCCCTCAGACTCTTCCTCTTCTCAAATCGCCTCTGGAGGAGGTGACAAGACCCCATCCCGGGGCTCCTGGTCCCACTGATCTCCCTCAGTCCCAGTGCCAAAATCCCCCTGGAATCAGAGCCCCTCTGACCCCCATCCCACCAATCCTCTCCTCACTGACACCCCAAATCCACAAATTTTTCACTCTCTTTTCGTTCAGACCCTTCCCCTTCTCAAAATCCCACCCAAAGAGGGGACAAAGCCCCATCCAGTGGGGTCTGGTCCTACTGATTCCCCTTAGTTCCAGCGCCAAAATCCCCCTGGAATCAGAGACCCTCTGGCCTCCCATCCTAGCAATCCTTTCCACATTTACACCGCAAATCCACAAATTTTTCCCTCTCCTTTCCCCCAGACACTTCCCCTTCCAGCATCCCCCTCAAAATCCCACCCAAAGAGGGGACAAAGCCCCATCCAGTGGTTCCACTGATCCTTCTCAGTTCCAGTACCAAAATCCCTCTGGAATTTGACCTCTATATCAGAGCCCCTCTGACCCCCATCATACCAATCTTGTCCCCACTGACATCCCAAATCCACAAGTTTTTCACTCTCTTCTCCTTCAGACTCTTCCCCTTCTCAAACCCCACTGGAGGAGGGGACAAAGCCCCATCCCAGAGCTCCTGGTCCCACGGATCCCCCTACAATTCCAGTACCAAAATCCCTCTGGAATTTGATTTCTGAATCAGAGCCTCTCTAACCCCTCATCCCACAAATCCTCTCCCCACTGATATCCCNTACCAATCTTGTCCCCACTGACATCCCAAATCCACAAGTTTTTCACTCTCTTCTCCTTCAGACTCTTCCCCTTCTCAAACCCCACTGGAGGAGGGGACAAAGCCCCATCCCAGAGCTCCTGGTCCCACGGATCCCCCTACAATTCCAGTACCAAAATCCCTCTGGAATTCGATTTCTGAATCAGAGCCCCTCTAACCCCTCATCCCACAAATCCTCTCCCCACTGATATCCCAAATCCTTAAGTTTTTCACTCTTTTTTCCCTATTTGTCTTCCAGCATCCCCCTCAAAACCCCACTGGAGGAGGGGACAAAGCCATGGCTGAGCACAGGGACACTTTTCGTGGGGGTGAGTGGGACATTTTTGGGGGCTGGACCCTCATTTTTATAAATATATTGTTTTTATAAATGTATATTATATAAAAATGTATATAACATACATTATATTATGTGTATTTTATATATATAATATAATATAATATAATATAATATAATATAATAATAATATAATAATAATATAATATATAATACNATTTTATATATATAATATAATATAATATAATATAATATAATATAATATAATATAATATATAATATAATATAATATATATTATATATAATATAATGTAATATATATAATATAAACAATATAGTATGTTATGTATATTATATATAATATAATATAATATATGTTATATATATTTATATTATATATATAACTTTATATACACATTATATAAGTTTGGTTTTTTGCAAGCTGTGTGCAGTATAATTAATAATGTTATAGTAAGAATATAAGTTTTTTTATTTCTGCTTTAATAGTAAAGAAAATTAGTAATTAATTTAAAATAACTACTAAAATAAGATTTTTATTTCTCCTTTATTAGTAAAGACAATTAGGCATAGTAATAGTAGTTAATATAAATTAACTACTAAAATAAGTTTTTTATTTCTCCTTTATTAGTAAAGACAATTAGGCATAGTAATAGTAGTTAATATAAATTAACTACTAAAATAAGTTTTTTATTTCTGCTCTTAGTAAAGAAATTGTAGTTAATAAAAATATGTTTAAACTGTCTGTTTAATCAAAATAAGATCCAATGAACATATAAAAAAGACTCTGCTACTGATAAACCAACTATCAGCATTTATTATCTAAAAAAAGTATAAAACAAACTCCAAACTAAAAGTGATAATGAAGACACAGCAGCAAAATACACATTCCCTAAAAACGCAAACCCCCCAAAAAAGTCAGATTAAACAGTCCCTAAAATATAAAAACTAATTTATAGAAAAATATGAGTAAGCAACAAACTAATGCAATAGAAAAAGTATTAAAAAAATTCTCTAATACTGCAAAATATAACCCAACCAACTGTATTTTCCTCTTTTTCTATCTAATTGTCTTAATTTTTTTTTATTAAACTTATTTCTTAAAATTTACCAAAAAAAGTAAACATTGTTTTTCACACTGTTATAATAACATATTTATATATGTATTTATAACATATATATATGTATTTATTTAATCCTTTTTTTTTAATCTTCTTGATAAAAGATTTTTATCTTCCCTCTGCTCTGACCAATGTGAGTGAAGAGATTTTTGCTTTTGTTTCACCAACCGAATTGATTTGTGTAAAATAATATAAAAGGGAGACACATCTTAAAAATAAAGGAATAATTTTCAAGCCTCCTGAATCTCAGAGTTTGTGATGTTGTGGTGTGAAACAGCATCAATAAATATCTATATTCCTAAAGTGTTAAAACAGAAATTATATAATATATATATATATATAATAGAAAATATAATATATATGAAACATATAATAATATATAATATATAATATATAATATATAATATATAATATATAATATATAATATATAATATATAATATATAATATATAATATATAACATATAATATATAATATGTAATATGTAATATATAATATAATGTATTATATATATACACATATACATAATATATATATATTTAAAATGTTTTTATTTATGTAGCTAATTCAAAAAATAGTAAAAATTCCTCACACTTTTAGATTATCCTCTCTAGGTAAAGATAACAGTGACAGACACCAGAACCCTCAAAAAAAATAATAAAAAAATATTAACCCTCTGTTATCAAAAAGTATAAAGACAACGAGGCAGAACCACAAAGAGAAATAAAATATTAATTTTACAAATGAATATAAAATAAAATTAAGTCAAAGGTTTGAACCAAACATTATTTGAACTCAAAAAATGTTTAAAAAAAGTTTAAATAAATCTATTAATATGCCACAAGCTGTTAATAAATGAGCATTTAACTAAATTCCACCCACCCAGCCGTAACCCTTTGTTTTATTTCTGTCTCCTAATTATATTTTTTAATTAAATTCTTCAAATTTGACACGAATTTTTGCCCTGTGAATCCCCCCAGCCCCCGAGGAGGCGTCGCCAGGGGTGACACTCAGTGAGAGCCTCATCGTCACCCGCATGAGGTGAGGGACCACAGGGGTTAGAAATATAGAATTTATTGGTGTATTATTGTTAATATTATATTATTATATTAATATATATTATTATATGTTAATATATATTAATATATTATTATATGTTAATATATTGATATATATTAATATATATTAATGATATATATGAGGTGAGGACCCTCTGGGGTTATAAAGACAGATTTTATGGTTGTATTTTTGTTAATATTATATTAATTATTTCATTATATTAATATATATTAATATATTATTATATATTAATATATATTAATGATTTATATGAGGTGAGGAACCCCCTGGGGTTATAAAGACAGATTTTATTGTTGTATTATTGTTAATATTATGTTATTATATTAATTATGTTATTTATATATATATATATATATATATATATATGTATGTATATATGGTGAGGTGAGGACCCCTCTGGGGTTATAAATACAGAATTTATTGTTGTGGTTTTGTTAATATTACATTATTATATTAATTATGTTATTATATTATTATATATTAATATATCGCTATTATATTAATATATATTTATATATTATTATATATGATATATATTATTATATTAATGATATATATGAGGTGAGGACCCCTCGGGGGCTATAAATACAGATTTTATTGTTGTGGGTTTGTTAATATTATATTATTATATTAATCATGCTATTCTATTAATACATAATAATATATATTAATGATATATATGAGGTGAGGAACCATCTGGGGTTATAAATACAGATTTTATTGTTGTATTTTTGTTTATATTATATTATTATATTAATTATGTTATTATATATTATTATATATGATAATATATTAATATATATTATCATATATTAATATATTAATATATTACTATATATTAATGATATATATGAGGTGAGGACCCATAGGGGTTAAAAATACAGACTTTATTGTTGTATTTTTGTTATTATATTATTATATTAATTATGTTATTATATTAATATATATTACTATATTATTATACATTAATATAGTAATATATTAATATATACTAATATATATGAATTATATATATGAGGTGAGGACCACTCTGGGGTTAAAAATACAGACTTTATTGTTGTATTTTTGTTATTATATTATTATATTAATTATTTTATTTAATTAATATATATTAGTATATTAGTATATTATAATATATTATTATATATTAATATATTATTATATATTAATATATTATTATATGTTAATATATTAATATATACTAATATATATTAATGATATATATGAGGTGAGGACCCCTCTGGGGTTATAAATACAGATATTATTGTTGTATTTTTGTCAATATTATATTATGATATTTATTATTTCATTATATTCTTATAAAACCTTTTTAAATCTAATAAATAAACCTGATTTTTCACCCTGGGCTGACAGGGATGGGGGTCTCAGGACACCCCAAAGACCCCCCGAACACTAAATTTGTGTCTCTTTAGGGCCAGGGGGCCTCTGCCCACCCCAACCATCCGCCTGGACAGGGAGAACATCTCCTGCATCGGGGAACTGCGCAGGCTGGAGGGGATCCACAGCCTCTACCTGCAGCAGGTATGGGGCAGAGATATCCCAAATTGTGACCCTGGGGGGCAGAGATATCCTAAATTGTGATCCTGGGGGGCATCCACAGCCTCTACCTGCAGCAGGTACAGGCAGATCTGATCCTGGGGGGCAGAGAGACCCCAATTCTGACCCTGGGGGGCATCCACAGCCTCTACCTGCAGCAGGTATGGGGCAGAGATATCCCAAATTCTGATCCTGGGGGGCATCCACAGCCTCTACCTGCAGCAGGTACGGGCAGATCTGACCCTGGGGGGCAGAGAGACCCCAATTCTGACCCTGGGGGGCATCCACAGCCTCTACCTGCAGCAGGTATGGGGCAGAGATATCCCAAATTCTGATCCTGGGGGGCATCCACAGCCTCTACCTGCAGCAGGTATGGGGAGATCTGACCCTGGGGGGCACAGATATCCTAAATTGTGATCCTGGGGGTTATCCACAGCCTCTACCTGCAGCAGGTATGGGGAGATCTGACCCTGGGGGGCACAGATATCCTAAATTGTGATCCTGGGGGTCATCCACAGCCTCTACCTGCAGCAGGTACGGGGCAGATCTGAACCTGGGGGGCACAGAACCCCAATTCTGATCCTGGGGNGGGCACAGAGACCCCAATTCTGATCCTGGGGGGGCACAGAGACCCCAGTTGGGATCCTGGGGGGTCATAGATATCCCAAATTGTGATCCTGGGGGGCACAGACACCCCAAATTGTGATCCTAGGGGGCACAGATATCCCAGTTCTGATCTTGGGGGGACACAGACACCCCAATTCTGCTCTTTAGGGGGGCATAGACACCTCAATTCTGATCCTGGGGGGGCACAGATATCCCAATTGTGATCCTGGGGGAGCACAGATATCCCAAATTGTGATCCTGGGGGGCACAGAGACCCCAATTGGGATCCTGGGGGGCCACAGATATCCCAGTTCTGTTCCTGGGGAGCACAGACACCCCAATTCTACTCCCCTGGGACAGAGACACCCCAGTTCTACTCCTGGGGGGCACAGATACCCCAGTTGTGATCCTGAGGGGCCACAGATATCCCAGTTCTGCTCCTGAGGGGGCACAGATAACCCCAGTTGTGATCCTGGGGGGTCATAGATATCCCAGTTCTGCTCCCCTGGGACAGAGACACCCCCAATTCTGATCCTGGGGGGCACAGACACCCCAGTTCTGATCCTGGGGGGCACAGATACCCCAATTGTGATCCTGAGGGACAGAGACATCCCCAGTTCTGCTCCTGGGGGGGCACAGATACCCCAGTTCTGTTCCTTGGGGGGCACAGATACCCCAATTCTGATCCTGGGGGGCACAGACACCCCAGTTCTGTTCCTTGGGGGGCACAGATACCCCAATTCTGATCCTGGGGGGCACAGACACCCCAGTTCTGTTCCTTGGGGGGCACAGATACCCCAATTCTGATCCTGGGGGGCACAGACACCCCAGTTCTGTTCCTTGGGGGGCACAGATACCCCAATTCTGATCCTGGGGGGCACAGACACCCCAGTTCTGTTCCTTGGGGGGCACAGATACCCCAATTCTGATCCTGGGGGGCACAGACACCCCAGTTCTGTTCCTTGGGGGGCACAGATACCCCAATTCTGATCCTGGGGGGCACAGACACCCCAGTTCTGTT
The DNA here is from genome assembly GCA_007252995.1 of Zosterops borbonicus. Taxonomy (NCBI): domain Eukaryota; kingdom Metazoa; phylum Chordata; class Aves; order Passeriformes; family Zosteropidae; genus Zosterops; species Zosterops borbonicus. The sequence goes on along the minus strand of SWJQ01001351.1, from coordinate 41,263 downwards.
CCTTGGGGGGCACAGATACCCCAATTCTGATCCTGGGGGGCACAGACACCCCAGTTCTGTTCCTTGGGGGGCACAGATACCCCAATTCTGATCCTGGGGGGCACAGACACCCCAGTTCTGTTCCTTGGGGGGCACAGATACCCCAATTGTGATCCTGAGGGACAGAGACATCCCCAGTTCTGCTCCTGGGGGGCACAGATACCCCAGTTCTGTTCCTGTTTTCCCTCCATCCAGAAGGGAACAGTTTTTCCTCCATCCAGGAGAGTTTTCTCCCAGTGACCCCCCCCCAGACCCACCCTGGAGATCTCCCACCCAATTCCAACCCTCCTGAAATTCCAGTGTTTCCAAACCCACTCAGGGTCCTGAATTTTGGGCTCTCCCCACCCCATTTCTTCTCCAGAATCTCCTCTGTTGCTCCCAGGATTGGTTCTTCCCAAAAATGTGATTTTTTTTCCCCCCCACAGTAGAAAAAAAAACCCAAGGTTTTTCTTCTATTTTATTTCCCAGAACAGAATCCAGAAGATCGAGAATTTGGAGTCTTTTCCCAACCTGAGGTACAGCAGCTCCTGCTCAAAAAAAAAAAAAAAAA
>SWJQ01001350.1:22936-45025 GCA_007252995.1 Zosterops borbonicus | reverse complement strand
TCCCCTGGGTGTCTCTGGGTGTCCCTGGGTGTCTCATCCAAATTATTTCTCCCCAAACCACAAAACGAAACAGGGAACACAAACAATCAGAGATAACAAAACTCATAATTTTTTTTCTCCCAAATTTATTTTTTAANGTCTCATCCAAATTATTTCTCCCCAAACCACAAAACGAAACAGGGAACACAAACAATCAGAGATAACAAAACTCATAATTTTTTTTCTCCCAAATTTATTTTTTAAAATCAGATTTAAATAAAATAAATAATAAAAAAAACCAAATTTTTTTGAAGAAGAAATAAATAATTTTAAATTTAATTTTAATTTTAATCATTTTTTTTTAACAAAAAATTTCTCCCAAACCACAAAATGAACCTTTCGGACAGTTAACAAGGAAAAATATTTAGATTATATTGAATTAATATAATATAATAAAGATATAAATAGAAATTAATATAATAAATAAATATATAAAATAAATATATCCTATATATTATATGATATATAATATATTATACATTATATATTATAATAATAGATAATATAACATATAATATATTATAATATATTATATATATTATAAAATATTATATAATAAATGTATTAATATTTAATGAATCTAATAAATAAACTAATATAACAAATAATAAATTATATTGAATTTATCCAAGGCACCAATCAAATAAATCTCCTCCTGAAATCCTATTTTTTCCCCTCCCAGAGTTCAAGGAGGCCTTTTCCCTGTTTGACCGGACGCCCAAGTCGGAGATGAAAATCACCTTTGCGCAGTGCGGGGACGTGCTGAGAGCCCTGGGGCAGAACCCCACCCAGGCCGAGGTCATGAAACTGCTGGGGAGACCCAAACCGGAGGGTTTGTCACCTCCTGCTCTTCCTCTTCTTCCTCTTCTTCCTCCTCTTCCTGCTCTTCCTCCTCTTCCTCCTCCTCCTCTTCCTCCTCCTCTTCTTCTTCCTCTTCCTCCTTCATTCTCCTCTTCCTCCTCCTTCTCTTCCTCCTCCTCTTCTTCCTCCTCTTCCTGTATCCTCCTCCTCCTCTTCATCTTCCTCCTCTTTCTCTTCCTCTTCTTCTTCCTCCTCCTCTTCCTCCTCCTCCTCCTCCTCTTCCTCCATCCTACTACATCCTACTCCTCTTCCTCCTCTTCCTCCTCCTCCTTTTCCTCCTCTTCCTCCTCTTCCTCCTCCTCCATCCTTCTCTTCCTCATCCTCCTTCCTCTTCCTCCTCCTCCTCTCTTCCTCTTCATCCTCCTCCTCTTCTTCCTCTTCCTCTNTCCTCCTCCTCCTCTTCCTCTTCCTCCTCCTCCTCTTCCTCCTCTTCCTCCTCTTCATCTTCTTCCTTTTCCTCTTCCTCTTCTTTCTCCTCCTCCTCCTCTTCCTCTTCTTCTTCTTCCTCTTCCTCCTCTTCCTTCTCCTCCTTCTCTTCATCCTCCTCCTCCTCTTTCTCTTCCTCCTCTTCATCTTCTTCCTCTTCCTCTTCCTCTTCTTCCTCCTCCTCCTCCTCCTCCTCTTCCTCTTCCTTGAATCCCAACTCTCCCAGATTTCTCTCCAACTTCCATTTCCAGGCTCTTCTCTCTGTTTTTTCTAATGTTTATCCCCATGGTGGATATCCCACGGTTATTCCCAAAATCCTCCCAAACTTCCATTTCCAGGCTCTTTTCTCCTTTAACCCAACATTTATCTCCCCAAACTTCCATTTCCAGGCTCTTCTCTCCCTTTATCCAACATTCATCCCCATGGATCTTCCACCCCATGGTTGATATCCCATCGTTATTCCCAAAATCCTCTCAAATTTTCATTTCCATGTTTTTCTCTCCCTTTGTCCAATATTTATCCCCACAGTCCTGCCCTCCCAGTGGATATTCCATGATTAATTCCCAACTCTCCCAAAATCTCCCAAATTTCAATTTCCATGTTTTTTTCTCCTTTAACCCAACATTTCTCTCGTTCCCGATATTGGACATCCCACGTTTAATCCCCATAACCCCCCGAATTCCCGTGTCGCGCGTGTTTTGCAGAGATGAACTCCAAGATGAACAACTTTGAGACGTTCCTGCCTGGGTCGATATCCCATCGTTATTCCCAGAATCCTCCAAATTTCCACTTCCATGTTTTTCCCTCCCTTTAATCCAACATTTATCTCCTACCCCATGGTGGATATCCCATTGTTATTCCCAGAAATCCCCCCAAATTTCCATTTCCAGGCTCTTCTCTTCCTTTATCCAACATTTTTCTTCTACCTCATGGTGGACATCCCACGTTTAATTCCCAAAAGCCTCCTAAATTTTCATTTCCAGGCTCTTCTCTCCCTTTACTTAACATTTATTCCCACAGATCTTCTACCCCATGCTGGATATTCCATGATTAATTCCCAACTCTCCCAAAATCTCCCAAATTTCCATTTCCAGGCTCTTTCTTCTTTAATCCAACATTTATCTCCTACCCCATGGTGGAGATCCCATCATTTTTCCCAAAATCCTCCCAAATTTCCATTTCCAGGCTCTTCCCTCTTTTTATCCAACATTTATCCCCACAGATCTTCTACCCCATGGTTGATATCCCATTGTTATTCCCAAAATCCTCCAAAATTTCTATTTCCACTCTCTTTCTCCTTTAATCCAACATTTATCTCCTACCCCATGGTGGATATCCCATCATTTTTTCCAAATTCTCCCAAATTTCCATTTCCAGGCTTTTTTTTCTCCTTTAACCCAACATTTCTCTCGTGCCCGATATTGGCCATCCCACATTTAATTCCCAGAATCCCCTGAATTCCCGTGTCCCGGGTGTTTTGCAGAGATGAACTCCAAGATGATCGGCTTTGAGACGTTCCTGCCTGGGTCGATATCCCATGGTCATTCCCAGAATCCCCTCAAACTTCCATTTCCATGTTTTTCCCTCCCTTTAATCCAACATTTATCTCCTACCCCATGGTGGATATCCCATGGTTATTCCCAAAACCTTCCCAAATTTCCATTTCCAGGCTCTTCTCTCCCTTTATCCAACTTTTATCTTCTACCCCACGGTGGGTATCCCATTGTCATTCCCAGAATCCCCCTGATCTTCCATTTCCACACTTTTCTTTCCTTTTATCCAACATTTATCTCCCCAAACTTCCATTTCCAGACTCTTGTCTCTCTTTTATCCAACGTTTGTCCCACGGATCTCCCACCCCGTGATGGCCATCCCACATTTAATTCCCATAATCCCCGGAATTCCCGTGTCGCGCGTGTTTTGCAGAGATGAACTCCAAGATGATCGACTTTGAGACGTTCCTGCCGATGCTGCAGCACATCGCCAAGACCAAGGACACGGGCACCTACGAGGATTTCGTGGAGGGGCTGCGGGTCTTCGACAAGGAGGGGAACGGGACGGTGATGGGGGCCGAGCTCCGCCACGTCCTGGCCACGCTGGGTGAGGGAAAAATCATCTGGGGGGTTTTCTTCCATCCCTTCTTATTATTTTTAAATGCTTTTATTGTGTTTGGGTTCTCCAAGAAACATCAAAAATCAAATGTCAAATGTCAGAAATCAAATATCTCTTTTTGTTGTGTTTGGTTTCACGAATAAATGGCAAATGTCAAATGTCAGAAATCAAATATTCCATTTTTGTTGTGTTTGGTTTCGCCGATAAATGGCAAATATCAAATATGAGAAATCAAATGTCCCTTTTTGTTGTGTTTGGTTTCTCCAAGAAACATCAAAAATTATCAAATGTCAGAAATCAAATATCCCTTTTTGTTGTGTTTGGTTTCTCCAAGAAACATCAAAAATTATCAAATGTGAGAAATCAAATATCCCTTTTTGTTGTGTTTGGTTTCTCCAAGAAACATCAAAAATTATCAAATGTGAGAAATCAAATATCCCTTTTTGTTGTGTTTGGTTTCTCCAAGGAATGGCAAATGTCAAATGTCAGAAATCAAATATTCCATTTTTGTTATGTTTGGTTTCTCCAAGAAATGGCAAAAATTAAATATGAGAAATCAAATGTCCCTTTTTGTTGTGTTTGGTTTCTCTGATAAATGTCAAAAATCAAATGTGAGAAATCAAATATCCCTTTTTGTTGTGTTTGGTTTCTCCAAGGAATGGCAAATGTCAAATGTCAGAAATCAAATATTCCATTTTTGTTGTGTTTGGTTTCGCCGATAAATGGCAAATATCAAATATGAGAAATCAAATGTCCCTTTTTGTTGTGTTTGGTTTCACGAATAAATGGCAAATGTCAAATGTCAGAAATCAAATATTCCATTTTGTTGTGTTTGGTTTCTCCAAGAAATGGCAAAAATTAAATATGAGAAATCAAATGTCCCTTTTTGTTGTGTTTGGTTTCTCCGAGAAACATCAAAAATTATCAAATGTCAGAAATCAAATATCCCTTTTTGTTGTGTTTGGTTTCTCCAAGAAACATCAAAAATTATCAAATGTGAGAAATCAAATATCCCTTTTTGTTGTGTTTGGTTTCTCCAAGGAATGGCAAATGTCAAATGTCAGAAATCAAATATTCCATTTTTGTTATGTTTGGTTTCTCCAAGAAATGGCAAAAATTAAATATGAGAAATCAAATGTCCCTTTTTGTTGTGTTTGGTTTCTCTGATAAATGTCAAAAATCAAATGTGAGAAATCAAATATCCCTTTTTGTTGTGTTTGGGTTCTCTGATAAAGGTCAAAAATCAAATGTTAAATATTAAAAATGAAAAATCAGATTGACAATGTTAAGCATTGTATATGTAATATTTCATATTTGGTACTTAATGTCTAATATTAAATTGTATTAATATTCAATATTAAATTATATTAATATTTTATGTTAAATTATAATATTAAAAGTATTATAAATATTAAGAATATTAATTAAATTCCTGAATTCCTGAATTCCTAAATTGTGAGCTCATAAATTCCTGAATTCTTGAATAATTCCTGTATTAATTCCTAAATAATTCCTAAATAATTCCTAAATAATCTTAAATAATTCCTGTATTAAGTCCTAAATAATTCCTGTATTAATTCCTAAATAATTCCTAAATAATTCCTGTATTAATTCCTAAATAATTCCTGTATTAATTCCTAAATAATTCCTGTATTAATTCCTAAATAATTCCTGAATTAATTCCTAAATAATTCCTGTATTAATTCCTAAATAATTCCTGTATTAATTCCTAAATAATTCCTGAATTAATTCCTAAATAATTCCTGAATAATTCCTAAATAATTCCTAAATAATTCCTGAATTAATTCCTAAATAATTCCTGATTAATTCCTAAATAATTCCTGTATTAATTCCTAAATATTTCCTGTATTAATTCCTAAATAATTCCTGAATAATTCCTGAATAATTCCTGTATTAATTCCTGAATTAATTCCTGAATTAATTCCTGAATTAACCCCTAAATAATTCCTGAATAATTCCTGTATTAATTCCTGAATAATTCCTGTATTAATTCCTAAATAATTCCTGTATTAATTCCTGAATAATTCCTAAATAATTCCTGTATTAATTCCTAAATAATTCCTGTATTAATTCCTGAATAATTCCTAAATAATTCCTGCTTAATCCCTAAACAATTCCTGAATTCTGTTCCCCTGCAGGGGAGCGTCTGACGGAGGAGGAGGTGGATAAATTGATGGCGGGACAGGAAGATGCCAACGGCTGCATCAACTATGAAGGTGAAGAGTTTTTATAAAAATATTATTTTAAAATATTATTTTAAAAGTTTTAAATTTGTGGAAAATCTGGAGAAAAAATTTGGATTTTTTTTGCCCAAATCTTTGTGTGATAAATCTCAGATAAATTATAGGATTATATTTTTTTATTTTGCAATTGTATTTTATATCTATATATTATAATATATATACATTATATATTATATATAATATTATATAGTAGATATTATAAATTATTATATATATTATTATGTATTTTATTAATATATTATTATTAAATATATTATGTATTTTATTAATATATTCTATTCTACTAGACTATATTACATTATACTATCTTTTATTAAATTAATATATTAATATATTATATTATAGCAATATTATATTTATATCACATTATACTATATTATATTTTACTGTGCTGTATTATATTGATTTAATATTTATATTATATTTATATTAATGTTACATTACATATTATATTATATTACATTACAATGTATTATATTACATTTTATTATATTTATATTAATATTGCATTATATTATATTATATTACATTATGTTATATCATATTTTATATTACATTATACTATATTATATTATATTGCATTATATTATATTATGTTATGTTATATTATGTTACATTACATTATATTAAATTACATTACATTACATTATATTACATTATATTAAATTATATCATCTTAAATTATATTATCTTACATTATATCACATTATATTACATTACATTATATTAAAATATATTATATTATATTATGTTACATTATATTAAATTACATTACATTACGTTATATTACATTGCATTATATTATATTAAATTACATTATATTACATTACATTACATTATATTACATTATATTACATTATATTACATTATATTATATTACATTACATTATATTACATTACATTGCATTGCATTGCAATATATTACATTATATTACATTATATTATATAACATTATATTATATTAATATCATATTATACTCTATTATATTTTACTGTGTTTTATTCTATTAATTCAATATTAATATTATATTATATTTATACTGTTATATTACATAATATTATATTACCATACATTACCTTATATTATATTACATTATATTACATTACATTACATTTCATTATATTACATTTATTACATTACATTATATTGTATTACGTTGTATTACATTATATTACATTACGTTGCATTACCTTACATTACATTATATTATATTATATTATATTAATATACTCTATTTTACTGTTTTATTCTATTAATTCAATATTAATATTATATTATATTTATACTGTTATATTACATAATATTATATTACATTACATTACATTATATTACATTACATTTTATTACAATATATTACATTACATTTTATTACAATATATTATATTACATTGTATTACATTACATTACATTATATTACATTACATTATATTATATTATACTATATTATATTATATTATATTATATTACATAATATTATATTATATTACATTATATTATACTACATTATATTACATAATATTATATTACATTATATTATATTATATTATATTATATTATATTATATTGCATTACATTATATTACATTATATTACATTATATTATATTATATTATATTATATTACATTACATTGTATTACATTACATTGTATTACATTACATTACATTATATTACATTATATTATATTATATTATATTGTATTATATTATATTACATTGCATTGTATTACATTATATTATATTATATTATATTATATTATATTACATTATAATATATTATCATTTTATTATATTATATTTCACTATATTATTATATTATATTACATTATATTACATTATTATTAACAAATATAATCCCACATTTCCAATGGAATTTCATTTTCCACGGGATAATTGATCCTTTTTTCCTCTTTTTTTATTTCCCAGCCTTTGTGAAGCACATCATGGCCAACTGAGCCCAGGTGAGACCCCCTGAAAAATAAAATATTTCGTTGAATAATTCCATCTGATCCCAGAGTTTGATGGCAAAGATCAGGAATTGGGGAAAAATGGGAAAATTGGGGGAAAAAAGGAAAAAATTGGGGAAAAAAGGGAAAAAAATTGGGGAAAAATTGGGAAAAATAGGAATAAAATGGGAAAAAAGAGGAAAAATTAAGGAAAATTGGGGGGAAGTTGGGGAAAAATGGAGACAAAAAAGGGAAAAATTTTGGGAGAAAAATTGGGGAAAATTGGGGGGAAAAGGGGGGAAAAAATGAGAAAAAATGGTGAAAATTGGGGAAAAATGGGGAAAATGGGAAAAATTGGGGAAAAATTGGGAAAAATTGGGGGGAAAATTGGGGGAAAAATTGGGGGGAAAATTGGGAAAAAAAGGGAAAAAAATTTGGGAAAAAAGGGGGAAAAATTGGGAAAAATGGGAATAAAATGGGGAAAAAAGAGGAAAAATTAGAAGAATTGGGGGAAAGTTGGGGAAAATTGGGGGGGAAAAATGGGGACAAAAAAGGGGAAAAATTTGGAAAAAATTGGGAGAAAAATTGGGGAAAATTGGGGAAATTTGGGGGAAAAGTTGGGGAGAAAATGAGAAAAAATGGGGGAAAATGGGGGAAAAATTGGGGAAATTTGGGGGAAAACTTGGGAGAAAAAATGAGAAAAAAATGGGGAAAAATTGGGAAAAATGGGGACAAAAAAGGGGAAAAATTGGGAAAAAGTTGGGAGAAAAATTGAGGAAAATTGAGAAAAGAATTGGGAAAAATTGGGAAAAATTGGGGAAAATTGGAAAAAATGTGAAAAATGAGAAAACTTGTAAGAAATTGGGGAAAATGGGGAAAATTGGTAAAAAAAAGAAAAAAATGTGAAAAATTGGGAGAAAAAATGGAAAAAAAAGAGAAAAAAATTGGGAAAATTTAGGAAAAATTGGGATAATTCCTGAGCTTTGGCATCTCCTGGTGCTGATAAAGACAATTCCTGATTTATTTAATTTCTTTTTCTCCTCTAATTTTTAAAAATCTCTTTCAGGACGAGACGAGCACCGAGAATTCGGGATTGGAATTTGCACAAAATGGAAAAAAATGTGCCCAAATCCCCCCAAAATTTGGATATTTTCATTTCTTTTGCCCAAATCCTTAAAAAAATTTGGATATTTTTGCTTCATTTGCCCAAATCCCCCCCCAAAAATGGGATATTTTCATTTCTTTTGCCCAAATTCCCCCCAAAATTTGGATATTGAAGGATATTAAAAATAATAATAATAAAAAAAAAACAGGAAAAAATGAGGAAAAGGGATTAATTATTTTAATTAATAAATCAATAAAAAATAATTTATTTTTTCCATCCCAATTTCCACCTTTTCCCTGTTTAAACCAATAAAAAATTCCAGGAATTTCCTTCACCCTTTAGGAAAAAAAAAATTGGAATTCCCAGAAATTTGTAACAAAATAATTTGACTTTTTTTTCCTCTCCTTTGGACAATGGAAATTTAAAGACAAAAAAAAGTAAAAACAAAAATAATCCCAAATTAAATCCCGAAAAATCCCAAATTTAAAAAATCCCAAATAAAAACCAAAAGAAAAAAAACAACCAAATTAAAATTTGCCCAAATCCATCTTTTTTTCCATAAAAAATAATTCCAATAATTTCCAATAATTTCCCCTGAAAAAAAAAAGGAAAAAAAATCTTCCCCCCAATGGAAAACTGGAAGTTGTTGTTAATAAACACATTTTGGTCCTGGAGGTTTTTTTGCAGTAAAAAAATTGGATTTTTTTTGTGTCTTTTTTTTTTCCCCTCTTGGTGTTTCTGTGTCTGTTTGAGGGAAAAGGGAAAAAAAGGGGAAAAAAGGGGGGGAAAAAGGGGAAAAAAGGGGAAAAAAGGGAAAAAAGGGGGGGAAAAGGGGAAAAAAAGGGGAAAAAAGGAAAAAGGGGAAAAAAGGGGAAAAAAGGAAAAAAGGAAAAAAGGGGAAAAAGGGGGAAAAAGGGGAAAAAAAGGGAAAAAAGGGAAAAAAACGNGAAAAAGGGGAAAAAAGGGGAAAAAAGGAAAAAAGGAAAAAAGGGGAAAAAGGGGGAAAAAGGGGAAAAAAAGGGGGGAAAAGGGGGAAAAGGGGGAAAAAGGGAAAAAGGGAAAAAGGGAAAAAGGGAAAAAGGGAAAAAGGGAAAAAGGGAAAAGAAAGGCCCCCTTTTCGACATTTTAAAAAGCCTTTTTTAGTCTTTTTAGGCCTTTTTTTTAGGGTTTTTTTAGACCTTTAAAAAGTCCTTTAAAAGATCCTCCCTTCTTCCCTTTCCCAGTTAATCCTGGATCGAATCAAACCCTCCAGGCCATGGATTTATTTCCCATCCACAATCCCTTCTCTTCCCCTTTCCCACTAAATTATGGAGCAAATAAAAGAGGCCAGGCCATGGATTTATTTCCCATCCATGATTCTTTCCCAATCAATCCTGGAGCAGATCAAGCCCATGGATTTATTTCCCCTCCATGATCCCTTCTCTTTCCCTTTCCCAATAAATCCTGGATTAAACCAAACCCTCCAGGCCGTGGATTTAATTCCCACACACGATCCCCTCTTCTTCCTTTTCCCAATTAATTATGGAGCAAATAAAAGAGACCAGACCATGGATTTATTTCCCCTCCATGATCCCTTCTCTTTTCCCTTTCCCAATAAATCCTGGATCAAATCAAACCCTCCAGGCCATGGATTTATTTCCCTCCATGAGCTCCTCTTCTTCCCCTTCCCCAATTAATTATGGAGCAAATAAAAGAGGCCAGACCTTGGATTTAGTTCCCACAGCAGATCCCTTTTTCTCTTTCCCTTTCCCAATAAATCCTGGAACAAACCAAAGAACTCCAGGCCATGGATTTAATTCCCATCCATGATCCCTTCTCCTTCCCTTTCCCAATTAATCCTGGAGCAGATCAAACCCATGGATTTATTTCCCCTACATGATCTGTTTTCTTCCCCTTTCCCAATTAATTAGGGAGCAAATAAAATAAGCCAGGCCATGGATTTATTTCCCATCCCTTTTCTCTTTCCCAAGCAATCCTGGAGCAGATCAAACCCATGGATATATTTCCCATCCATGATCTCCTTCCCTTTCCCAATAAATCCTGGATTAAACCAAACCCTCCAGGCCGTGGATTTAATTCCCCACACATGATCCCCTCTTCTTCCCTTTCCCAATTAATTATGGAGTAAATAAAAGAGGTCAGGCCATGGATTTATTTCCCATCCCTTTTCTCTTTCCCAATCAATCCTGGAGCAGATCAAACCCATGGATTTATTTCCCATCCATCATCTCTTTCCCTTTCCCAAATAATCCTGGGACGATCCTAAAAAAATCCCTTCCAGGTCAATAAATGTGGGAAATTCCATGTCCCAGTTCCCAGGATTGCTCCTCCCCTCCAGGGCAGGATTTCTTCTTGTTAAATCTATGAGGATTCCAGTAAAAAAATCCCATTTTTCCAGGATTTTGAGTCTCCTCTGGAATATCAGCCACTTCTCCAAGCTTTGCTGAAGAATTCTGGAATGGGTTGGAAGCTTAAAGCTCATCCAACTCAGAATATTTTCCATATTTTTAATCCCAAATCAACCCATCCTAAACCCCACAGAATCCACTGAAATCCCAATTCCACAGGAAAACAGGGATGGATTTTTTTTTCCCCTGACAATTCCCAAGTGAAGACGGGAGAGAAAATAAAAAACCACCACACAAAAATCACAATTCCAAGAGATTTAATAAGAAGGAATTCCAGGTGGAAAAACTCCTTCTGGCACAGGGAATTCAGGCAATGCACAGCTCCAGGATGGCTTTTCCAAGGAATATCCCAATTTTTTATTTTTTTTGGGGATATGTTGGACTCAACACGACCCACACAAAACACGGAGTTGATGCTAAAAACCCCCACGGACGATAAAAAAATATGGCACAAAAATCCACTGAAATCCAAAATATTTTCCTTTGGGAATTCTGGGTCGGGCTCATCCCACTCCCAGATCCATCCCAGCCTCAGCCAAACCCGGATTTGCTGCGAAATCCACGGAAAAAAACAAAATGAGGGAAGTTTATTTTCCTCTCCTAAAGGTGGGAAACATCAGGAGAAGCTCCGAGAGGATTTTTATTCCCAGGAAATTATTGATGGATACGGAATTATGGATGGATTTTCCATTAAAGTGNAAAAAAAAAAATTTAAATTAAATATTATTCATTTAAATTAAATAATTATTAATTAAATAATTATATAAATATATCTATATTAAATAATTATTAATTAAATAGTAAGAAAAATAATTAAATTTAAGGTTGAAATTGAAAGGTAAAAAAAATAAATTTTAAAAAAAAGGAAGATATTTTACAACAGCTGGAAAAGGGATTGAGAAAATGGGAATTTTTCTTTTGGAATATCAATAATTTAGGAGGGGAAAACTCTGCCAAATGTAAATTTCAGACTTGAATTAAAAATATTCCCTTTTTTTTAGAGATTATGGAAAAGCCTTGAAATGTTTCAACATCACTGAGTGCAAAAAAATAAATTTAAAAACCCCCCAGGATTGGCTCCTAAGGATTTTAAGGAAAAAGTTGAAGAGGGAATTAATTGATGGGCTGGAAACGGCAAAGTGAAAAAGCACATTAATTAATTAATTGATGAATTAATTAATTAAAATTAAGCCAGGTTTTGTCACATTCCTGGTTTTACAGGGTTTGCAGTGGAGAATCCATGAGTTCTGTTTTATCCCGATCAAAAATTTGGATTTTCCATCCAAAAAAGCTTCCAAATATTCTCCAAGGTCCAAACGTGATCCAAGATCCAAACCTCATCCAAAATCCAATCGTTATCCAAGAGCAAAACCCCATCCAAGGTCCAACCAAACAAAATCCAAACCTCATCCAATGTCCAACCAACGTCCAACGTCCAACCAGGATCCAAGGTCCAAATCTCATCCAAGATCCACTAAAAATCCAACAATTCAAGATCCAAAGCTCATCCAAGATCCAACCATCGAAGACCCAAACCTTATCCAAGATCCCACCATCATCTAAAATCCAAACATCCAAGGTCCAAATCCCATTCAAGGTCCAACCATGATCGAAGGTCCAAATCTCATCCAAGATCCAAATCTCATCCAAGATCCAACCACCACTAAAAATCCAACAATCCAACATGAATCGTCATCCAAGATCCAACCACCATCCCAGATCCAACCATCATTCAACACCCAATTGTTATCCAAGATCCATCTGTGATCCAAAATCCAAACATTCAAGGTCCAAACCATCATCCAAGATCCAAACATTATCCCAGGTCCAAACTTCATCCAAGATCAAACTTCATCCAAGGCCCAACCATCAAAGATCCAAACCTGATCCAAGACTCGAATTATCCAAGATCCAGCCATGATCCACGGCCCAAACCTCATGCAAGATCCAACCATCATCCAAGATCCAACCACCACCCAAAATCCAACCACCACCCAAAATCCAACCATCCAAGGTCCAACCGTGATCCAAGATTCAAATACTTTAAGACCCAGCCATCATCCAAGATCCAAATGTGATCCAAGATCCAAATGTGATCCAAGATCCAAACCTCACCCAAGATCCAACCATCATCCAAGGTCCAACCATCACCCAAGATCTAAACATTATCCAAAATCCAACCCTCATCCAAGATCCAACCCTTATCTAAGGNGAATTCCATGTCCCAGTTCCCAGGATTGCTCCTCCCCTCCAGGGCAGGATTTCTTCTTGTTAAATCTATGAGGATTCCAGTAAAAAAATCCCATTTTTCCAGGATTTTGAGTCTCCTCTGGAATATCAGCCACTTCTCCAAGCTTTGCTGAAGAATTCTGGAATGGGTTGGAAGCTTAAAGCTCATCCAACTCAGAATATTTTCCATATTTTTAATCCCAAATCAACCCATCCTAAACCCCACAGAATCCACTGAAATCCCAATTCCACAGGAAAACAGGGATGGATTTTTTTTTCCCCTGACAATTCCCAAGTGAAGACGGGAGAGAAAATAAAAAACCACCACACAAAAATCACAATTCCAAGAGATTTAATAAGAAGGAATTCCAGGTGGAAAAACTCCTTCTGGCACAGGGAATTCAGGCAATGCACAGCTCCAGGATGGCTTTTCCAAGGAATATCCCAATTTTTTATTTTTTTTGGGGATATGTTGGACTCAACACGACCCACACAAAACACGGAGTTGATGCTAAAAACCCCCACGGACGATAAAAAAATATGGCACAAAAATCCACTGAAATCCAAAATATTTTCCTTTGGGAATTCTGGGTCGGGCTCATCCCACTCCCAGATCCATCCCAGCCTCAGCCAAACCCGGATTTGCTGCGAAATCCACGGAAAAAAACAAAATGAGGGAAGTTTATTTTCCTCTCCTAAAGGTGGGAAACATCAGGAGAAGCTCCGAGAGGATTTTTATTCCCAGGAAATTATTGATGGATACGGAATTATGGATGGATTTTCCATTAAAGTGCACGACAGGAAAAACTTGGATTAAATTTTAAACCAGTCCTGACTAAGATTAAAAAATACAAACCTCACAAGCAACACCCTCGACGTGGTTTGGGGTTTTCTTCTCCCAAAAATTTAGGCTGGATTTAAAAAAAATGGGAAAAATTCCCACTGAATCCAAGAATTCGAAGTTTTGCCGTTTCAAAATATTGCACTGAGAAGTGTTGGATTGGCAACAACAAAAAAAAAAAATTTAAATTAAATATTATTCATTTAAATTAAATAATTATTAATTAAATAATTATATAAATATATCTATATTAAATAATTATTAATTAAATAGTAAGAAAAATAATTAAATTTAAGGTTGAAATTGAAAGGTAAAAAAAATAAATTTTAAAAAAAAGGAAGATATTTTACAACAGCTGGAAAAGGGATTGAGAAAATGGGAATTTTTCTTTTGGAATATCAATAATTTAGGAGGGGAAAACTCTGCCAAATGTAAATTTCAGACTTGAATTAAAAATATTCCCTTTTTTTTAGAGATTATGGAAAAGCCTTGAAATGTTTCAACATCACTGAGTGCAAAAAAATAAATTTAAAAACCCCCCAGGATTGGCTCCTAAGGATTTTAAGGAAAAAGTTGAAGAGGGAATTAATTGATGGGCTGGAAACGGCAAAGTGAAAAAGCACATTAATTAATTAATTGATGAATTAATTAATTAAAATTAAGCCAGGTTTTGTCACATTCCTGGTTTTACAGGGTTTGCAGTGGAGAATCCATGAGTTCTGTTTTATCCCGATCAAAAATTTGGATTTTCCATCCAAAAAAGCTTCCAAATATTCTCCAAGGTCCAAACGTGATCCAAGATCCAAACCTCATCCAAAATCCAATCGTTATCCAAGAGCAAAACCCCATCCAAGGTCCAACCAAACAAAATCCAAACCTCATCCAATGTCCAACCAACGTCCAACGTCCAACCAGGATCCAAGGTCCAAATCTCATCCAAGATCCACTAAAAATCCAACAATTCAAGATCCAAAGCTCATCCAAGATCCAACCATCGAAGACCCAAACCTTATCCAAGATCCCACCATCATCTAAAATCCAAACATCCAAGGTCCAAATCCCATTCAAGGTCCAACCATGATCGAAGGTCCAAATCTCATCCAAGATCCAAATCTCATCCAAGATCCAACCACCACTAAAAATCCAACAATCCAACATGAATCGTCATCCAAGATCCAACCACCATCCCAGATCCAACCATCATTCAACACCCAATTGTTATCCAAGATCCATCTGTGATCCAAAATCCAAACATTCAAGGTCCAAACCATCATCCAAGATCCAAACATTATCCCAGGTCCAAACTTCATCCAAGATCAAACTTCATCCAAGGCCCAACCATCAAAGATCCAAACCTGATCCAAGACTCGAATTATCCAAGATCCAGCCATGATCCACGGCCCAAACCTCATGCAAGATCCAACCATCATCCAAGATCCAACCACCACCCAAAATCCAATCACCACCCAAAATCCAACCATCCAAGGTCCAACCGTGATCCAAGATTCAAATACTTTAAGACCCAGCCATCATCCAAGATCCAAATGTGATCCAAGATCCAAATGTGATCCAAGATCCAAACCTCACCCAAGATCCAACCATCATCCAAGGTCCAACCATCACCCAAGATCTAAACATTATCCAAAATCCAACCCTCATCCAAGATCCAACCCTTATCTAAGGTCCAAACCTTATCCAATGTTCAACCACCACCCAAAATTCAACTATCCAAGGTCCAAACCTCATCCAAGATCCAACCACCATCCAAGACTCAACCATCATCAGAGAACCAACCATGGTCCATGGTCCAAATCTCATCCATGGTCCAAACGTGCTCCAAGACCCAAACATCATCCAAGATCAAATCAAGATCCAAGATCCAAATATGATCCAAGATCCAACCATTATCAAAGACCCAAACCTCATCCAACATCCAACCATTCAAGATCCAACCCTCATCCAAGACCCAAACCTCATCCAAGATTCAACCATGATTCAAGACCCANACCCTCATCCAAGACCCAAACCTCATCCAAGATTCAACCATGATTNCCAAGACCCAAACCTCATCCAAGATCCAAACCTTATCCGAGATCCAAACCTCATCCAAGGTCCAACCATCATCCAACGTCCAATTGTTATCCAAGATTCAACCACCCAAGGTCCAACTGTGATCCAAGATCCGACCATCCAAGATCCAAAGTCCAACCATCCAAGATCCAACCACCATCCAAGATCTGAACATTATCCAAGGTCCAAACCTTATCTAAGGTCCAGATGTGATCCAAGATCCAAATGTGATCCAAAATCCAACCACCACCCAAAATCCAACCATCCAAGGTCCAACCATGATCCAAGATCCAAACCTGATCCAACATTCAACCACCATCCAACATCCAACCACCATCCATGATCCAACCATCACCCAACATCTAAACCTTATCCAATATTCAACCACCACCCAAAATTCAACTACCCAAGATCCAAACCTCATCCAAGATTCAACCATGATCCAAGACCCAAACCTCATCCAAGGTCCAACCATCATCCAACATCCAATTGTTATCAACCACCCAAGATCCAACTGTGATCCAAGATCCGACCATTCAAAATCCAAAGTCCAACCATCCAACCTCCAACCACCATCCAAGATCTGAACATTATCCAAGGTCCAAACCTTATCTAAGGTCCAGATGTGACCCAAGGTCCAACCGTGATCCCATGTCCAAATGTGATCCAAAATCCAACCACCACCCAAAATCCAACCATGATCCAAGGTCCAAAGCTCATCCAACGTCCAACCACCATCCAACGTCCAACCACCATCCATGATGCAACTATCATCCAAGATCAAACCATCCAAGACCTAAACTTTATCCAAAATCCAACCATCCAACATCCAACCATCACCCAAGATCCAAACGTGATCCAAGTCCCAAATATCATCCAAGATCAAATCAAGATCCAAACCTCATCCAAGATCCAAACCTCATCCAAGATCCAAACCTCATCCAAGATCCAACCACCCAAGGTCCAACTATCACCCAAGATCCAACCGTGATCCAAGATCTGAACGTTATCCAAGGTCCAAACCTTATCTAAGGTTGAAATGTGACCCAAGATCCAACCGTGATCCAAGATCCAAATGTGATCCAAAATCCAACCACCACCCAAAATCCAACCATGATCCAAGGTCCAACCATGATCCAAGATCCAAACCTGATCCAACATTCAACCACCATCCAACATCCAACCATCATCCAAGGTCCAACTGTGATCCAAGATTAAACCATCCAAGATCTAAACTTTATCAAAAATCCAACCAACCAACTATAACCCACGATCCAACCATCCAAGATCCAAACCTTATCCAATGTTCAACCACCACCCAAAATTCAACTATCNTCATCCAAGATCTAAACTTTATCCAAAATCCAACCATCCAACTATAACCCACGATCCAACCATCCAAGANGATCCAACATTCAACCACCATCCAACATCCAACCATCATCCAAGGTCCAACTGTGATCCAAGATTAAACCCTCATCCAAGATCTAAACTTTATCCAAAATCCAACCATCCAACTATAACCCACGATCCAACCATCCAAGATCCAAACCTTATCCAATGTTCAACCACCACCCAAAATTCAACTATCCAAGGTCCAAACCTCATCCAAGATCCAACCACCCAAGGTCCAACTGTGATCCAAGATCCAACCATCCAAGATCTGAACATTATCCAAGGTCCAAACCTTATCTAAGGTCCAGATGTCACCCAAGATCCAACCACGATCCAAGATCCAAATGTGCTCCAAAATCCCACCACCCAAAATCCAACCATGATCCAAGACCCAACCATAATCCAAGTCCAGGAGCCTCCAATCCTCTCAGAAACTCCCCCCCGGCGGCGCCGTTTTCCAAACCTCATCCCAAACCCCTTCCCAAAGTGTCTCTGGATAAAAACCAGTCCCCAAAATCCTCCTGGCTCCTCCCGGCGCTGCCGATCCCGCCGGAAGTTACGTCAGCCTCCTCATCCTGCGGTTCTGGCGCTCGACGTTGAGCGTGGCGCGGTCCACGGAGCTGCCGATGGAGTCCAGGGCCTCGTCCTGCCTCTCCAGCTCCGCCTCCGTCTCCAGGGCCAGCCCCTTCAGCTTCCGCAGGATCTGACACAGGGAACACCCAGAGGTCGCAGTTAAGGGTTTGGAGGGATGGGATTTTTGGTGGATTTGTGTCCCAGAATTCCTGGAATTTGGGTTGGATGGGACCTTAAGGATCATCCAGGTCCAGGCATGGACACCTCCCACCATCCCAGGGTGTCCAACCTGCCCTTGGATGATCAACCTCGTTCCTTCCTTCCCCAACGTCATTCCCAATTCTCACCCTGGGTTTCCAAGCTGGAATTTCTCCGTCCAAGGGCTGGGACCTTCTGCTGTCCCAGGTGGATCCAACCTGCCCTTGGATGATCAACCTCGTTCCTTCCTTCCCCAACGTCATTCCCAATTCTCACCCTGGGTTTCCAAGCTGGAATTTCTCCGTCCAAGGGCTGGGACCTTCTGCTGTCCCAGGTGGATCCAACCTGCCCTTGGATGATCAACCTCGTTCCTTTCTTTCCTGACATCATTCCCAAGCCTCAACTCGATTTCCAAGCTGGAATTTCTCCCTCCTGGGAAGGATTTCCAGCCTTTTCACTTCCTTTTTTCCCAGGATTTTTCATTCCTCCTCCCCTCCTCAAACCGAATTCCAGAGAGAATTCCAGAGGTTTGGGTTGGGAGGAACCTCTAGGATCATCCAATTCCATCCCATTCCAAGGGCTGGGACCTTCTGCTGTCCCAGGTGGATCCAACCTGGCCTTGGATGACCAACCTCGTTCCTTCCTTTCCCAACGTCATTCCCAATTCTCACCCTGGGTTTCCAAGCTGGAATTCCTCCCTCCAAGGAAGGATTTTCATCCTTTTCTCTTCCTTTTTTTCCAGGATTTTTCATTCCTTCTCACCCCCCAAACAGAATTCCAGAGATAATTCCAATGATTTGGGTTGGGAGGGACTTTGATTTCCAAAAATAAAATTTCTCTCTGGGTATTTATGGAACGTTTTTCTGGGTTTTTCTGGAATAAGACACCCAAAAAATCCACAAAATATTCTAAATATTTTGGGAAAAAAAATTCCAAATAGAGCAAATCCAAAAAAAAGCTGGAAAACGATAAAATTGTTCAAATTTTTAATTTTAAATTTTTTCAAATCAGGATTTTCCAGAGGTCCCGTTCCAATCGATCCAACCAGGTGGACAATCCCCGATTTGGACAAAAAAAATTAAATTTTCATCCCAAGCTTGTGGAAAAATCCCAAATATTCCAATAAAAATTGATTTCCAGGAATATTCACTGAAGGAATTAATGAATTAAATGATTTTTTAAATAATTTTGATGCTGAGTTTTACCTGTCTGAGCTCGTTGACTTCATCCTGGGAGATTTTCTGCACCTGCAGCTGCTCCTTGTCCGTCCCGTCCCCCGTCGGGAATTCGGGATTGGCGGCGGCTCCCAGGAATCCCGAGGCTGCCACAGAAATTCCACAATTCAGATTTGCCCCGTTTGGGGAGTTTTTATGGAAAAAATTCCTGGAAAGGACGGGAGGGTTCAGGAGTCCTGGAGGTGGTGGGGATGGGCCTGGAGTCCTGGGAATGGCCAAGGGACAAGAGGGGATTTGGGAGAAGGGAATTGATGACGATGGGATCCATGGGATGATGGGATCCATGGGATGGATGATCAATGGGATGGGATGGGACAGTGGGATAATGGGATGGGATCCATGGGATGGGATAACGGGATAATGGGACGGCATAATGGGATAGGATGAGATGATGGGATGGAATTGATGAGATGATGGGATGGGAATGGGATAATGGAATGGGATGGGATCCATGGGATGATGGGATGGGATGTAATAGGATGATGGGATGCGATGACGGGATGATGGCGTGGGATGGAATAGGATGATGGGATGTCAGGGTGGGATGATGGGATGGGAATGGGATAATGGAATGGGATGGGATCCATGGGATGATGGGACAGGATGGGATTGATGGGATGATGGGATGGTGGGGTGGGATGGCATTGGTGGGATGGAATAGGATAATGGGATGGGAAGATGGGATGTCAGAGTGGGATGATGGGATGGGAATGGGATAATGGAATGGGATCCATGGGATGATGGGACAGGATGATGTGGGATTGATGAGATGGAATAGGATAATGGGATGGGATGATGGGATGACAGGGTGGGATGATGAGATGGGATGATGGGATAGACAATGGGATGACAGGATGGGATGATGGGATGACAGGATGACAGGATGATGGGGTGGGATGGGAGGACAGGATCCATGGGACGATGGGATAGGATTGATGGGATGGAATGGGATAATAGGATGGGATAATGGGATAACGGGATGGGATGATAGGATGGGATCATGGTATGGGATCCATGGGGTGAGATGATGGGATGGGATGATGGGGTGGGATTGATGGGATTGGATGGGATGATGGGATGGAATGGGATAAAGCAATAACGGGATGGAATGGGAAGCAATAAAGGGACAGGATAATGGGATCCATGGGATGATGGGATGGGATGAAATGAGATGAGATGGGATTGGATGATGAGACAGGATCCGTGGGATGGGATGGGATAATGGGACGGGATGATCCTTAAGGACCATTCTGGGATTCAGCAGCAAATACACAATACCAGATATGGGATACGGAATATGGGATATCAGATATTATATATTGGATGCGGGACACGGGACATTGGCTATTAAATATTGGATATGGGATACAGGATGTGGGATATTAAATATTGGATATGGGCTATTGGATATTAATTATTGAACGTGCAATATTGGATATGGGATATTAGATATTAATTATTGAACGTGCAATATTGGATATGGGATATTGGATATTAATTATTGAACGTGCAATATTGGATATGGGATATTGGATATTAATTATTGAACGTGCAATATTGGATATGGGATATTGGATATTAATTATTGAACGTGCAATATTGGATATGGGATGTGGGATATTAATTATTGAACGTGCAATATTGGATACGGGATATTGGATATTAATTATTGAACATGCAATACTGGATACGGGATATGGGATATTGGATATTAATTACTGAATGTGCAATATTGGATATGGGATATGGGATATTAACTCTGGATATGGGATCAAACACTGGTTATGGGATATGGGATATGGTTTAGCTGTGCTTTGCTCCATGGGAATTCGGGAAGGCTCAGAATCCAACTTTCCCCAATTAATTCTATTTTTCCAGGAATATTCAAGGTGCATTCCCAACAATTTCTCTCCCGAAGGGAAACACCACATTCCCAATCCCTAAAGCAGGATTATCCCAGGATTTGGGATGGATTTTAGGGATGATCCCATTTCACACCTCCCACTGTCCCAGGGTGATCCGACTTTTCCTTGGACATTCCAGGGGCAGCCACAGCTGCTCTGGGAATTCCAGCCAGGAATTCCCAATTCCCATCTATCACAACCACTCTTCCTTGCCCTACAAGCACCAAACCCTAAATCCCTCTCAAGAATTCCTACAAATTCCCCAAATCCTGGGGATGATCCAATGATCTGATCATCCCTGGGTTCAGCTCCATCCCAATGGAAAACAAGGAAGTTTTTCCTTGGTGTCCTTGTTTTCCAAAGGGGGAAAACAAATAAACTCAAAAGAAAATTAGAAATAATTTAAAAAAATAAAGGAACATAGGAGAACATAAAAAAATAAAAATAAGATAAAATGAGGTAAAAAAAAGGTTAAAAAAATAAGG
>SWJQ01001350.1:3643-22707 GCA_007252995.1 Zosterops borbonicus | reverse complement strand
AAGGAAAAAAAAAAGGGAAAAAAAATAAGGGGAAAAAAATAAGGGGAAAAAATAAGGGAAAATAAGGTAAAATTAATTCTATAAATTTCTATTGCCTAAATCAATAATTATATTAATATGTCATTTATAAACGCATAATTTAAATCTATAAATTTCTAATTGATAATTTAGACCTATAAATCTACCATTTAATTTTATAAATTTCTAATTGATAACTTGATAAGTCAGTTTTATAAATTTGTGATTCATAAACTTATCATTTAATTAAAAAAATTTTTTAACTGATAATTTAATTCTATAAAAAATTAATTCTATTCATTTATAATTGAGAATCAATAATTTAAATGAATTTGTTATTTATATATAACTTAATTCTATACATTTGTAATTGATAAATCGATAAGTCAATTCCATAAATTTGTGATCCATAAATTCATAATTGACTTACATAAATTTGTTTAGTAATTTAATTGCCTAAATCTATAATTTAATTCTATAAATTTCTAACTGATAAATTGATATCTTAATTATACAAATTCGTAATTTATAATTTAATTTTATAAAATTATAATTGAGAAACTGAGGACAGGATTGGTGTAAACAGAGGATTTGGGTGGGATTGTGCCAATTTTGAGAGAAAATCCATATTTTTTCCCTAAATTTCCATGCCCTGTGTGGATATTTACCTTAAAAATCCCTGGATTTATTTCTGATTGGAAAACAGAAACAGGCACAGGAAAAAAATTGATTTTTTCCCTCCTGATTTGAAAAAAAAACCAGGAAAAAATTCAATTTATAATGAAAAAATCCCCCACAGTCCATGAGCGCCACCTGGTGATGGAAAAAGGGAACGGTGACAAATCCAAGGAAAACACAAAAAAAACCTGGAAAAATCAGGATTTTCATCACCTCCCCTTTGCTTCCCAAGGTTTTCCAAATTATAGAGGGAAGAAAAGTAAAATGCAGCTGGAAAAAAATGGGAAAAACCTCTGGAAAAGAGCTGGATCCAATTATTAAACAAATTTTTCCAATTTATTTCCTGGAATTCCATCAGGTTGTTTTTTTCCTTTGAGTTGGGTTGGAATTCCAGGAGCAAAAATTAATTTTCTTAAAAAAAAAAATCAGCTTTTTCAAGTTGGAATGTTCCTCAACAACGGGATATTCCTGTAAATTGTAATTTTTTATATTAAATTATAATTATTGAATAAATTATTATAAAAATTTATCATATATAAAATATGTTAAAATATTGCATCAAAATTATAAATTTACATAAATTATAAAATATTATTTATAAATTTCTTAAATTATTATTATATAATTAATGATACTAAATTATATTATTTTATATTAATAAAGTATAATTGAAAAACATTAATAATACTATATTTTATTATTATGTATTTAATACATATTTAATAAAATATTAAACTAAAATTATAATATATTATTACAATAATATAATAATTATATTATCAATTAAATTATAATTCACTGGATTTATTAATTTATTCCAATTTTCCAGGTGGTTTTGGCATTGAATTCATTAATTTGTTTCTTTGGGATTAAAAAATCAGAAAAAAAAATAAAAAGATTTAGGGATGTTGGGAAGAATAAATTCCAAGCTGTCAGAAATTCCCAAGGTTGGGTGAAAAAAAACCTGGAATTTTTGAAGGATTCATAATAAAGTAATTTTTTTTGTTGGGAATTTTTAATCTTTGAGGTTTTCTTACAGTGATTCCAAAATCTCTGAAATTCCAACACCTGGACTTGTCTAAATTCAAAATCCTGGGTTTTAAATATGGGAAAATCGGGGGTTTAATTAAAGATTTCCTGGATATTAGGGGTGAATTTTCAAGATTTAAGGGGATGAAAAGATATAAATATTGGATATATGATATTGGATATTGGAAACTGGATATGAGATACTGGATATTAATTATGGGATATTAAATATTGTATATTAAATACGGGATGTTGATTATTAAAATTGGATATTAAATACGGGATATGGAATATTGANGATGTTGATTATTAAAATTGGATATTAAATACGGGATACGGAATATTGATTATTTAATATTGGACACGGAATATGGAATATTTTATATGGGATATTAAATATTGGATATGGGATATTGGATATAGGATATTAGATATGGGATATTAAATTTTGAATATGAGATATGGGAAACTGATCATTAAATATAGAACATTGATCATTAAATATTGGATACTGGATGTGGGACATGAGATATTAAATACTGGATATGGGATATTAAATATTGGATATCGGATAAAGGATATTGATTATTAGACATTGGATATTATTTATGAGATATTGGATATTGATGACTTGGTATAGGATATGGGATATTAATTACTGGATATGGGATATTGGATATTATATATAGGATATTGGATATTAAATATTGGATCTCAGAAATTGGATATAGGATATTAAATACTGGATATTAAATATTGATTATTAGACATTGGATATTATAGATGAGATATTGGATATTGATGACTGGGTATAGGATATGGGATATTAATTACTGGATATGGGATATTGGATATTAAATATGTGATATGGGACACTTAATATGGGATGTTAATTATTGGATAGGATGTACAGGATATTAGATAACAGTATCCAATTGGATATGGGATATTGGATACGGGATACTGGATATTAAATACGGGATACTGATCATTAATTATTGGATACTGAATATGGGACATGGAATATTAAATATGGGATATGGGATATAGGTTATTAAATATTGCATATGGGATATTAAGTATTAAATATTGAATCTCAGAAATTGGATATAGGATATCAAATATTGGATATTGGATATTAAATATTGATTATTAGACATTGGATATTATAGATGAGATATTGGATATTGATGACTGGGTATAGGAGATGGGATATTAATTACTTGATATGGGATATTGGATATTAAATATTGGATATGGGACACTGGATATGAGATGTGGGATATTAAATTTTGAATATGAGATATGGGATAATGGATATTAAATATGGGATACTGATCACTAAATACTGGATACTGCATATGGGACATGGGATATTAAATATTGGATATGGGATATAGGTTATTAAATATTGGATATGGGATATTAAGTATTAAACATTGAATCTCAGAAATTGGATATAGGATATCAAATATTGGATATTGGATATTAAATATTGATTATTAGACATTGGATATTATAGATGAGATATTGGATATTGATGACTGGGTATAGGAGATGGGATATTAATTACTGATATGGGATATTGGATATTAAATATTGGATATGGGATAAAGGATATTGATTATTAGACACTGGATATAATACATGGGATATTGGATATTGATGACTGGATATAGGATATGAGATATTAATTACTGGACACGGGATAGTGGATATTGATGACTGGATACGGGACATTAATTACTGGGTTTTGGATATCAATTATTGGATATTAATTATTGGATATTCCCTTCCAGCTGGGAATGAATTCCAGGCAAACCAGCAGTGCCAAAGGTTCTGACACCACACGGAGTTAATTCCATGGATTTCTCCTCACTACAACCTCAATACAGGGATGATTTCACCTCTGAAATGTTCCCTGGAAAACCCCTGGGAACCTTTGGGATCTGGAGCCAATTCCTTGGATTTCTCCTCACCACAGGGACAATTCACCTCTCAGACATTCCATGGAAAACCCCTGGGACCCTTTGGGATCTGCAGTCAATTCCTTGAACTTCTCCTCACCACAGGCACAATTTCACCTCTGAAACATTCCATGGAAAACTCCTGGGAACCTTTAGGATCTGGAGTCAATTCCATGGATTTCTCCTCACCACAGGCACAATTTCACCTTTCAAACATTCCCTGGAAAAACCCTGGAAACCTTGGGGACCTGGAGTCATTTCCATGGATTTCTCCTCACCATAAATTATTTCCTTGGATTTCTCCTCACTGCAAACTAACTACAGGTACAATCTCACCTCTGAGACATTCTATGGAAAACCCTTGGGAACCTTTGGGATCTGGAACCATTCCTTGGATTTCTCCTCACCACAGGGACAATTTCACCTCTCAAACATTCCATGGAAAATTCTTGAAAGCCTTTGGGATCTGCAGGTAATTCCTTGGATTTCTCCTCACACAGGGACAATTTCACCTCTGAGACATTCTATGGAAAACCCCTGGGAACCTTTGGGATCTGGAGTCGATTCCCTGGATTTCTCCTCTCCAAAATTAATTCCTTGGATTTCTCCTCACCACAGGGACAATTTCACCTTTCAAACATTCCCTGGAAAAACCCTGGGGACCTTTGGGATCTGGAGTTAATTCCATGGGTATCTCCTCACCACAGGCNTTTGGGATCTGGAGTCGATTCCCTGGATTTCTCCTCTCCAAAATTAATTCCTTGGATTTCTCCTCACCACAGGGACAATTTCACCTCTGAGACATTCCCTGGAAAACTCTTGGGAACCTTTGGGATCTGCAGTTCATTCCATGGATTTCTCCTCACTACAAATTAATTCCTTGGATTTCTCCTCACCCCAAACTCAATACAGGGACAATTCCACGTCTGAGACTCTCCACTGAAAACCCCTGGNCACCCCAAACTCAATACAGGGACAATTCCACGTCTGAGACTCTCCACTGAAAACCTTTGGGATCTGAAGCCAATTCCTTGGATTTCTCCTCACCACAGGGACAGTTTCACCTCTGAGACATTCCATGGAAAACCCCTGGGAACCTTTGGGATCTGGAGCCAATTCCTTGGATTTCTCCTCACCACGAACTCACCACAGGCACAATTTCACCTTTGAGACATTCCATGGAAAACTCCTGGAAACCTTTGGGATCTGGAGTTCATTCCTTGGATTTGTCCTCACCACAAGCTCACTACAGGGACAATTTCACCTTTCAAATGTTCCATGGAACAACCTTTGGGATCTGAAGTCAATTCCATGGATTTCTCCTCACCACAACCTCACCACGGGGACAATTTCACCTCAGAAAAATTCTATGGAAAACCCCTGGGAACCTTCAGGATCTGGAGCTAATTCCTTGGATTTCTCCTCACCACAAACTAATTCCTTGGACTTCTCCTCACCACAGGCACAATTCCACCCCAGAAACACCCCCACAAAAACCTTGGACCCCTTTATTCCCCCCGAACCCCCCGCTGACCCACCTGCCCGCCAGACGGACGACCCCAACCCCTCCGCGGGCGACCCGGCGGCGGCTCCGGCGAATCCCAGGGCGTCCTCCAGGAACTGGATTTTCCTGGAGAAGCGGAGCTGCAGGAGGGGGATGAGCTGGGGCATCCTGGCGGCCAGGAGCCGGTAGGAGGTGTCGGGTTTGCCGATGAACCTCTGCCGGACGCTGATCTCGTACGGCGAGTGCACCCGGATCTCGTCCACCTCCCGCGACTCGAACCGGTGCACCAGGTGGGAATTGCAATCCCAGATTTCCAGCCCCGAAGGGAGCAGGGTGAGTTTTCCGGGTTTGGAGTTGGAATCAGGCCCCTGGGTGATGATGACGGGGATGCGCAGGAGCGTTTCCTCCTCCGGTTTGGGATTGGGAGCGGCCGGGGGCGTTTCCTTGGGTTTGGAGTCCTGAGGGGTTTTCCAGAGTTTGGTGCTGAAGGGCCACCAGGAGGGGGATTCCAGCTCTGTCAGCAGCCTGGAGGGTATTAAATATGGGATATGGGACATTAAATATTGGATATGGGATACTGGATATGGGATATGGGATGTGGGCTGAGGGGGTTTGGATTCCTGAGGGGTTTTCCAGAGTTTGGTGCTGAAGGGCCACCAGGACGGGGATTCCAGCTCTGTCAGCAGCCTGGAGGATATTAAATATAGGATATGGGATATTAAATATTGGATATGGGATACTGGATATGGGATATTGGATATGGGATACTGGATATGGGATGGGGCTGAGGGGGCCTCCTTGGGTTTGGATTCCTGAGGGGTTTTCCAGAGTTTGGTGCTGAAGGGCCACCAGGACGGGGATTCCAGCTCTGTCAACAGCCTGGAGGGTATTAAATATGGGATATGGGACATTAAATATTGGATATGGGATACTGAATATTGGATATGGGATATTGAATATTGGATACAGGATATTGCATATTATATACTGGATACGGGATATGGGATATTGGATTTGGGATATTAAATACTGGATACAGAATATTGCATATTGTATACTGGATACNAATATTGGGAGATTGGATACTAGAAAGGGAATATTAGAAAGGGGATGTGGGACACTGGATATGGGATATTGAGTATTAAATATGGGACATTGAGTATTAAATATGGGACATTGAGTATTGGAAACTGGATANCTGGATATGGGATACTGGATATGGGATATGGGATACTGGATTTGAGATACTGGATATTGGATATGGGATATTAAATATTGGATACGGGATATTGGATTTGGGATATTAAATATTCGATACAGGATATTGCATATTGTATACTGGATATTGGATACGGGATATTGGATATGGGATATGGGATCCGGGATATGGGATGGGGCTGAGGGGTCTCCTTGGGTTTGGAGTCCTGAGGGGTTTTCCAGAGTTTGGTGCTGAAGGGCCACCAGGACGGGGATTCCAGCTCTGTCAGCAGCCTGGAGGGTATTAAATATGGGATATTAAATATTGGATATGGGATATTGGATGTGGGATATTAAATATTGGATACTGGATACTGGATATGGGATATTAAATATTGGAGATGGGATAGTGGAGATGGGATATTAAATATTGGATATGGGATATTAAATATTGGATATGGGATACTGGACATGGGATATTAAATATGGGATATTGGATATGGGATATTGATTATTAAACATTGGGAGATTGGATATGGGATATGAGATTTGAGATATTAAATACTGGATATGAGATATGGGATACGGGACACTGATATTGATTATTAAATATTGGGAGATTGGATAGTGGATATTAAACACTGGATACTGGAGATAAGATATGGGATACTGGATATTATATATTGGATACATAATATGGGATATTGGTTATTAAATATTGGGAGATTGGATACTAGACAGGGGATATTAGAAAGGGAATATGGGATATTAAATACTGGATATGGGATATTGAGTATTAAATATTGGATATTGAATACTGGATATGGGATATTACATACTGGAAATTGGATATAGGAAATGGGATACTAAATATTGGATATGGGATACTGGATATTAAATATGGGGAGATTGAACACTGGTATGGGATATGGAATATAGGATATTCAATATGGGATGCTGATTACAAAATATGGGATATTGATTATTAAATATTGAGAGACTGGATACTAGAAAGGGGATATTTGATATGGGATATTAGACAGGGGATATGGGATATTGGATATGGGATATTGGATATTTAATATGGGATATTCAGTATTAAATATTGGATACTGGATATGGTATATTAAATACTGGAAATTGGATACAGGAAATGGGATATCAAATATTGGATATAGGATATTCAATATGGGATGCTGATTACTAAATATGGGATATTGATTATTAAATATTAGGAATTGGATACTGGATATTTGACATTGGAAATCGGATATGGGATACTGGATATTAAACATGGGATATTGATTATTAAATATTGGGAGATTGGATACTAGAAAGGGAATATTAGAAAGGGGATGTGGGACACTGGATATGGGATATTGAGTATTAAATATGGGACATTGAGTATTAAATATGGGACATTGAGTATTGGAAACTGGATACAGGAAATGGGATATTAAATATTGGATATGGGA
The DNA here is from genome assembly GCA_007252995.1 of Zosterops borbonicus. Lineage (NCBI taxonomy): Eukaryota > Metazoa > Chordata > Aves > Passeriformes > Zosteropidae > Zosterops > Zosterops borbonicus. The sequence continues at coordinate 14,839 of SWJQ01001350.1, read as the reverse complement.
TACTGGATATGGGATAATGGATATTAAATATGGAGTATTGATTATTAAATACTGAGAAACTGGATACTGGTATGGGATATTAGATATTAGATATGGGATATTGGATTTAGGATATTCAATATGGGATGCTGATTACAAAATATGGGATATTGATTATTAAATATTGAGAGACTGGATACTAGAAAGGGGATATTTGATATGGGATATTAGACAGGGGATATGGGATATTGGATATGGGATATTGGATATTTAATATGGGATATTCAGTATTAAATATTGGATACTGGATATGGTATATTAAATACTGGAAATTGGATACAGGAAATGGGATATCAAATATTGGATATAGGATATTCAATATGGGATGCTGATTACTAAATATGGGATATTGATTATTAAATATTAGGAATTGGATACTGGATATTTGACATTGGAAATCGGATATGGGATACTGGATATTAAACATGGGATATTGATTATTAAATATTGGGAGATTGGATACTAGAAAGGGAATATTAGAAAGGGGATGTGGGACACTGGATATGGGATATTGAGTATTAAATATGGGACATTGAGTATTAAATATGGGACATTGAGTATTGGAAACTGGATACAGGAAATGGGATATTAAATATTGGATATGGGATACTGGATATGGGATAATGGATATTAAATATGGAGTATTGATTATTAAATACTGAGAAACTGGATCCTGGTATGGGATATTAGATATTAGATATGGGATATTGGATTTAGGATATTCAATATGGGATGCTGATTACAAAATATGGGATATTGATTATTAAACATTGGGAGCTTGGTTACTAGAAAGGGGATATGGGTTACTGGATATGGGACACTGGATATGGGGTATTGAGTATTAAATATTGGATATTGAATACTGGATATGGGGCATTAAATATTGGAAACTGGATCCAGGAAATGGGATATTAAATATTGGATATGGGATATTGGATATTAAATATGGGGTATTGATTATTAAATACTGGGAGATTGGACACTGGATACGGGATATTGGATATAGGATATTCAATATGGGATAGTGATTACTAAATATGGGATATTGATTATTAAATATTGAGAGATTGGACACTGGATATGGGATATAGGATGTGAGATGTTAAATATTGGGTATTTGATATGACATATGGGATATTGGATGTTAAATATGTGGTAATGATTATTAAATATTGGGAGACTGGATATGGGATATTAGATATTAGAAATTGGATATGGGATACTGGATATTTAATATGGCCTATTGATTATTAAATACTGGGAGATTGGATACTAGAAAGGGGATACGGGATACGGGATATTGGATATGGGATACTGGATATTTAATATGGGATATTCAGTATTAAATATTGGATACTGGATATGGGATATTAAATACTGGATACTGGATATGGGATATTGGATATTAAATATTGGATATTGGATATGGGATATTAAACGTGGGATATTGATTATTAAATATTGGGAGATTGGATACTAGAAAGGGAATATGAGAAAGGGAGTATTAGAAAAGGAATATGGGATATTGAGTATTAAATATTGGATATTGAATACAGGATATGGGATATTAAATATTGGATATGGGATGTGGATTATTAAATATTGGATACTGGATATGGGATATTAGACAGTGGATACGGGATATTGATTATTGAACATAACAAATACAAATATAATTAAGTAATAGGACCACTCCCATCCCGTACCTGTCGGCCACGTCCATGTCTCCCTGGATCTTGTTGAGGCCCCTGATGATGTTGTCAAACTGCTCCCCCTGGGCGTGCAGCACCTGGGCCGTGTCCTGCAGGCGTCTCTGGGAGCCCTCCAGGACCCCCGTGAGCTCCCTGCCCCTGGGGGAGCCCTCCAGGACCCCCGTGAGCTCCCTGCCCCTGGGGGAGCCCAGAGCCGCCCCCTCCCGCCCCGAGAGCAGCTGCTCCCGCCAGAAATGCTCCAGCACGTTGAACACCACGTTCCTGCTGGGCCGCAGGGAGCTGAACCAGTGCTTGGTGCCCCCCTCCAGCACGGTCAGCGAGCTGAAGATCAGGTGGGACGATTCCTTCTTGATCTCACTGATTCCAGAGAGGTGGAAATCCAGCAGCAGCTCCCGGGATGTGTCGGAGGTGAACTGGATGGAGAGGGGGGTCAGGGAGAGTCTCCCAGGGATCCATTGTTTGCTGGAGCTCAGGTAATAAGAGCACGGCCACGAGTGGATACGGGGCGGCTCCGACATCGCCAACGCCGCCACCGGGGAAAGGCTACGGGACACGGGACAGGCTGAAATACAACGGGAATAAAGTAATATATAATATAATGTAATATAATGTAATATAATGTAATATAATGTAATATAATGTAATATAATGTAATATAATGTAATATAATGTAATATAATGTAATATAATGTAATATAATGTAATATAACGTAACGTAACGTAACGTAACGTAACATATAACATAATATAATATAACATTACAGAATATAATATGACATAATATGACATAATATGACATGATATGACATGATATGACATGATATGACATGATATGACATGATATGACATGATATATAATGTAATATCATATCATATAATAGATATCATACGATATAACATAATATGATATAATACAATATAATACAATATGATATAATACAATATGATACATAAAATATAATGCAATATATAAAATATAGTATAATGTATAAAGTAAAATACAAAATATAAAATTAAAATATAAAATATAAAATATAAAATATAAAATATAATATATAATATAATACAACGTAACGTATAATATACAATATAATATTACAAAACATAATACAGTATAATATAACATGACATAATACAATATAATATAAAGTAAAGTAAAGGAAAGTGAAATAAAGCAAAATGAAGGAAAGTGAAATGAAGGAAAGTAAAGTAAAGTAAAATAAAGTGAAGCAAAGGAAAAGGAAGCAAAGGAAAGGGAAGCAAAGTAAAGGGAAATATAACACAAAAAATAAAATAAAATATAAAAATTAAAATAAAGTAAAAGAAAAAGAAAAAAGAAATTTTTTAAAAGAAAAAAAAATACATATCAAAAAATTAAATAAATAAAATAAAATAAAATAATAAAATAAAAATAAAATAAAACAAAAATAAAATAAAGTGAAAGAAAAAGAAAAAAGAATTTTTTTAAAATAAAAATAATAGATCAAAAAAATAAATAAAAAAAATAAAAATAAAATAAATAAAATAAAATAAAAATAAAAAAATAAAATAAAATAAAACAAAAATAAAATAAAAATAAAGTAAATAAAATAATTTTTTTAAAAATAAAAATAAATAAAATAAAACAAAAATAAAATAAGATAAAAATAAAAAAAAATTTAATTAAATTAAAATTAAACAAATGAAGTAAAACTTTAAGTAAAATAAAAATAAAATAAGATTAAAATAAAATAAAATAAGGTAAAAATAAAAAATAAAAATAAAATTAAATTAAAATAAACAAAATAAAATTATAAATAATAAAAAATAAAATAAGATAAAAATAAAATAAAATAAAAATTAAAGTAAAATAAAACACATAAAATAAAAAATAAAAATAAATAAAATCACATAAAAATAAAATAAAAAATAAACCTAAACTAAAACAAAACAAACGAAATAAAATTTAAAATAAAACAAAAATAAAAATTAATAAAATATAAAAAATAAAATTAAGAATTTAAAAAAGTAAAATCAGGAATCCTTAATTAACACGCAACGATTATTCTGGATTATTTCAGGTGGATATCCAAAAAATTTGGGGAATAATTTCTAAGCCCAGGGATATTTCCTCTGGAAAACACCATCAGCACCACTGGTTTCCCCATTTTATCAAAAATTCCATTTTTTTTCCTGGAATATTCCCATTCCCAGCTCATCCTCAGCTTCCCACAGATCCCAAAATCCAAGATTTCCAAAGGAAATCACCACAAACATCACTGGTTTCCTCATTTTATCAAAAATTCCATTTTTTTCCTGAAATATTCCCATTCCCAGCTCATCCTCAGCTTCCCACGGACCAAAAAATACTGAGGGAAATCCAGGATATCCCAAAATCCCAAAAGTTTTCTCCGGGAATTCCCAGTTTCCTCCAAAAATTCTCAGTTTTCTCCAGGAATTCTTAGTTTTCTTTGGGAATTCAAAGTTTCCTCCAGGAATTCCCAGTTGTTTTTTTTTTCAGGAACTCCCAGTTTCCTCCAAGAATTCCCACTTCGCTCCAGGAATTTCAAGTTTTTTCCAGGAATTCCAAGTTTTCTCCAGGAATTCCCTTTTTTTCTCCAGGATTTCTCTGTTTTCTCAAGAAATTCTCATTTTTCTCCAGAAATTCCCATTTTTTTTCCTCCAGGAATTCCCTTTTTTTCTCCAGGATTTCTCTGTTTTCTCCAAGAATTCCCATTTTTTCTCCAGAAATTCCCATTTTTCTCCAAGAATTCCTGGTTTTCCTCCAGGATTTCTCTGGTTTTTTTCCAGAATTCCCATTTTTCTTTGAAGAATTCCCATTTTTCTTCCAGAAATTCCCCTTTTCTCTCTCCAGAAATTCCCAGTTTTTCTCCAGGATTTCTCAGTTTTTCTTCCAGAATTCCCATTTTTTTTTTTCTCCAGGAACTCCCATTTTTTTCCAGGATTTCCAAGTTTTTTCCAGGAATTCTCAGTTTTTCTCCGGGAATTCTTATTTTTTCTCCAAGATTTCTCTGTTTTCTCCCAGAATTTCCATTTTTCCTCCAAGAATTCCCATTAGCAATTCCAGCCCTGGACCGGCCTCTCTCCACATTTCCCAAGGTTTTTTTGGAGCCAAAGGTTGGAATTTTCCTGGAATATTTTCCCTCATTGTTTCCATTTCCAGGATTTTGTCACATCCCAGAATTAATTTGGGAATGTTGATGACGTCACTGGGATTTAATTTCCTTGTTTTTCACCCTCATTTTCTCTGAGGTTTTGGTGTTTCGTGGATTAATCCCAACTCTTGGAATTTTGCTGATTAATTAATGACATCCCCACTAATTATTTTCCTTAATTCCAGACCAATCATCCAGGAAAAATGGAGGGAATTCTCAGGAAAATAAAAATATTCCTCCTTTGGGAATGTTGAATTCCTGACCCCGCAGCGTTTTCAGGCTGCTGCATCATCAGTTCGGTTTTAATTAATATTTTTAATTAAATGCACCCCAAATTCTGATATAATTAAGGATTAGTCCACATTATGTCCCTAAAAAAATAATTTATTTGGTTTCCATCCTTTATTATTATGAATTTTGTCATTATTAATTTTAGGGATAAAATTAGAAATAAAAAAATCAGCCATAAATTGATTAAAAAAAATCAGAATTTGAAGTGAAAATTCTCTGCCTCTTTTGAGCCAATAAATCCACAATCCTGGAGAAAAATGTGGGAAAAGGGAGGGAGGAAAATGGCCCCAAAAATCTGATTTAAAGGAGGAGTGACAACCAGGATTTCAGCGAGGAAAACATTCCCAAAGGGAAATACAACTGAGGCTGTTCCCAAAATGAAAAATTCCTTGAAAAATCACGGATTTATATTTATTAATAAATTAAAATATTCTATTCCTGGCTCTTATCCCAAGTTCCTTTACCTGGATTTCTACCCATGGAATCCTCAGGGGAAAAAACCTGATCCCTGATCACCCTTTTCCATAAAGAAATTCTCTAAAAAATTCAATTTATACCTCGTTTTTCTCCTGTCCCTGTTCCCCAGGTGCGGATCCTCACCCTCCCTGGGCTCTCCCCTCCTGGCAGGGAATTTTAGAGCCAAAAATTCCATCCTGAGCCGCATTTTTATTCTGGGATAAACATTTTCAGCTCCTTTAGGAATCCTCCACCCCCCTCAGTGTCCTCACTCCCACAGGATTTGGGATTATCCAGGAATTTATTGGAGATTCTCCTCAATCTCCTCCCTCGTTCTCGATGTGGAGCCAATTCCAGGATGGAATTTTGTCCCCAAACCCCCAAATTTCTCCATTCCCAGTCTCCAAATCCGCCCAGTTCTCGGTTCAAAGCTCGTCCCGGAGCTGGTTCAGAGCTCAGGTCGCTCCTGGTTCCTGGTTTGGAGCTTCCCCAGCCCCACCTTGAGCCCAGCCCAGCCCAGCCCAGGACACCAAACCCAGCCCGGGACACCAAACCCTGGGCCAAGACAGCCCCAGGCAGGGACTGGATTCCCCCAAACCCAAATTTGGGACCCCTCGGACCCATTTTCAACCTCCCCAAGGTCCATCTCAGCCCCCCTGGACCCTTTTCGAGCCCCTCTCGTCCCATTTCGAACACCCCCGGACCCATTCCGAGCCCCTCTCCTCCCAGTTCGAGCATCCCCGGCCCCATCCTGAGCTCTCTCAGCCCCATTTCCAGCCCCCGAGCCCCATTTTGAACCCCCCCGGACCCATTCTGAACGCTTCCAGTCCCATTTCCAGCCCCCCCAGCCCCATTCCGAGCCCCGCTCGTCCCATTTTCAACCCCCCTGGCCCCATTCCGAGCCCCCCCAGCCCCATTTTGAACCCCTCCAGCCCCATTTCCAGCCCCCACAACCCCATTCCGAGCTCTCTCAGCCCCATTTCCAGCCCCTCCAGGCCCATTTTGAACCTCCCAGCCCCATTTTCAGCCCCCCAAGCCCCATTTCGAACCCCTCCAGCCTCATTTCCAGCCGCCCCCCGCCCCATTTTGAACCCCCCTGGCCCCATTTCCAGCCCCCTCTGGCCCCATCCGGAACCCCAGTCCCCTCAGAGACCCCCCCCGGCCCCATTTTGAACCCCTCCAATCCCATTTTCAGCCCCCCCAGCCCCATTTTGAACCCCCCGGCCCCATTTCCAGTCCCTCCAACCCCATTTTCAGCCCCTCTCGCCTCATTTCGACTCCCCCCAGCCCCATTTCCAGCCCCTCCGGCCCCCTCAGACTCCTCTGCCCCTCACGCACCTCCCTCAGTGCGGCACCGATCCCACTCCGCGCCTGCGCCCTCCGCTCCTTCCTATTGGCTGAGCCCCGCGGCGCTGCGCGTTCCTATTGGCTGATCCCCTGGGCCGCTGCGCTCCCCTTTTCACCACCCCCCCGGCCCCCGCGGGCCCGACGCGGAGGTTCCGGCGGTGCCGCCATAACCCCCCGGTGCCGCCGCCGCCGCTGCCGTTCGCTCCGCGGGGCTGCCCCTGATGGGAGCGGGGGTGAGTGCGGTTCCCTCAGAGTGCTGCCGGTTCCCCCGGGGTGCTGCCGGTCCCTGCGGGCGGCGGGGGTGAGGGTAGGACGGGAGGGAGATGCGGGGATGGGGATGTGCGACGGACTGTGGGGTCCGGGTGCTCCCCCACCGCCCCTACACCGGGGGCCTCCGTGAGGGGAATTCCCTGAATTCCGATATTCCCATGGATATCTTTGAGGGGAGAATTCTCTCATGGATGTCCCTTAGTTCCAGTATTCCCTTGGAGATCTCTGAGGGAGCAATTCCCTTATGGATGTTCTTTAATTCTGATATTCCTTTAGAGATCTCTGAGGGAGGAATTCTCTCAGGGAAATCTTTCAATCCCGCTGAGATATCCCGGTGTTCCCCTGGAGCTCTGGGAGGGGGGGAATTCCCTTATTGTTATAAATGCAATCGCAAATATCGGATTAACAAAAGACCATTTATTAATAACACAATATCGAACACCAGCAAAATGAGAAAACCACAAAATAGGAGAATATCAGCGCCGCGCTGGGTGGACAGGGGTCCGCACCGGGGTACAAGACGCCCAAATCCACGCCTGTGCAGCTTTCAGTCCACCCTTTTATAGGATTTTTCTGCCCTTAGGCAGTCCAGGTGTCCAGAGCGGGCTGAATAGTCCGAAATTTCTTTTCGATGGCCTTCCCGGATCTTGTCAAGTCCTGTTGTTCCATCCCGGGAAGGTTCTTTTCTTATGTCAATTTCACAGGTCAGTGTTATGTTGATTTCAGTTTGCACGTCGGGCCAGGGCGTTGATGAAATCGGCATCGTCGTCAAGAAGGAATTTCTCCTTGCATTGGCGAGGAGGTGATTCTTATCGAGGTTGGCCAGAGTCTTTGTCTCGTCTGATGATCCTTGTCTTGTTTCACAACTGAAGCCGTGCGGGCTGANATTGGCGAGGAGGTGATTCTTATCGAGGTTGGCCAGAGTCTTTGTCTCGTCTGATGATCCTTGTCTTGTTTCACAACTGAAGCCGTGCAGGCTGAGGGGGGGAACGATTTGCTTCCTACTGGATTTTACACTTTATTAACATTGTTCTTATTACACATCGGGTTATTATTTCATACACGAATTTTTACCCTAAATTTATCACAGGGGAGAATTCCCTTATGGATGTTCCTTAACTCCGATATTCCTTTAGAGATCTCTGAGGGAGGAATTCCCTTATGGATGTCCCTTAATTCTGATATTTCCTTTAGAGATCTCTGAGGGAGGGATTCCCTCATGTAAATCCTTTAATCCTGGTGTTTCCTTAGAGATCTGTGAGGGAGGAATTCCCTCATGGATATTCCTTAGTTCCGATATTCCTTTTGAGATCTCCGAGGGAGGAATTTCCTTATGGGTGTTCTTTAATCCCAGTGTTTCCTTGGAGGGGAATTCGGTTAATCCCGATGTTCCCTTGGAGATTTCTGAGGGGAGAATTCCCTCAGTTAAACCCTTTAATCCCGATGTTCCTTTGGAGACCTCCGAGAGAGGAATTCCCTCATGGATGTCCCTTAATTCCATTATTTCCTTGGCGCTCCGTGAGGGAGGAATTCCCTCATGGAAACCCTTTAATCCCAGTGTTCCCTTGGAAATCTCTGAGGGAGGGATTCCCTCATGGATGTTCTTTAATCCCGATATTCCTTTTGAGATCTCTGAGGGGGGAATTCCCTCTTAATTCCGATATTCCCTTAGAGATCTCTCAGGGAGGAATTCCCTCGGGGAAATCCTTTAATCCCGGTGTTTCCTTAGAGTTCTGTGAGGGAGGGATTCCTTTATGGAAATTCCTTAATTCCAGTGTTCCCTTAGAGATCTGTGAGGGAGGAATTCCTTCATGGGTGTCTCTTAATCCTGATATTTCCTTTAGAGATCTCTGAGGGAGGCATTTCCTCGTGGATGTTCCTTAATTCCGATATTCTCTTGGAGCTCCGTGAGGGGGGAATTCCCTCATGGAAATCCTTTAATCCCAGTGTTCCCTTGGAGATCTGTGAGGGGAGAATTCCCTCATGGAAATCCTTTAATCCCAGTGTTCCCTTGGAGATCTGTGAGGGGAGAATTCCCTCATGGAAATCCTTTAATCCCAGTGTTCCCTTGGAGATCTGTGAGGGGAGAATTCCCTCATGGAAATCCTTTAATCCCAGTGTTCCCTTGGAGATCTGTGAGGGGAGAATTCCCTCATGGAAATCCTTTAATCCCAGTGTTCCCTTGGAGATCTGTGAGGGGAGAATTCCCTCATGGAAATCCTTTAATCCCAGTGTTCCCTTGGAGATCTGTGAGGGGAGAATTCCCTCATGGAAATCCTTTAATCCCAGTGTTCCCTTGGAGATCTGTGAGGGGAGAATTCCCTCATGGAAATCCTTTAATCCCAGTGTTCCCTTGGAGATCTGTGAGGGGAGAATTCCCTCATGGAAATCCTTTAATCCCAGTGTTCCCTTGGAGATCTGTGAGGGGAGAATTCCCTCATGGAAATCCTTTAATCCCAGTGTTCCCTTGGAGATCTGTGAGGGGAGAATTCCCTCATGGAAATCCTTTAATCCCAGTGTTCCCTTGGAGATCTGTGAGGGGGGAATTCCCTCATGGAAATCCTTTAATCCCAGTGTTCCCTTGGAGATCTGTGAGGGGAGAATTCCCTCATGGAAATCCTTTAATTCCGATATTCCTTTAGAGATCTCTGAGAGAGGAATTCCCCTACAGATTTCTCTTAATTCCAATATTCCCTTGGAGATCTCTGAGGGAGGAATTCCCTCTTAATTCCGATATTCCCTTGGCACTTCATTAGGCAGGAATTCCCTCAGGGATTTCCCTTAATTCCCACATTCCCTCGGAGATTTTTGAGAGAGGAATTCCCTCATGGAAATTCTTTAATCCCGATATTCCCTTGGAGCTCCATGAGGAAGGAATTCCCTCCCAAACATCCCTAAATCCCAATTTTTCCTCCCAAAATCCCATCCCTGCAACTCTTTACTTTATTCCTTCTCTCTCTGCTCTCCATCTTCACTCTTTTTAATTTATTTTTTATTTAATTTTTTTATTTTTTATTTTTTTTATTTATTTTTATATTCTCTCTTATTATTTATATTTATTTGTTTTATTATTTATATTTATTTATTTGTTTTTTATTTTTATTTTCCTTTCCCATTTTTTTTGCCCTATTTTTATCCCGGGGCTGCTCCAACCCCCCAATCAAAACAATCCCAGAACCGGCACCATTTCCTTAAATATTTCAGCAATTTTTTAATATTTTTATTTCTCCACCTCTACAATTCATTAATTTTTTAGGAATATCCCATAATTTTAATTTTTTTTTTCTTGCTCTTTTAGGATTTAACCAGCTCTGGCCAAGAAGGAAAAGGTGATTTTCCAGCTCTACAAATCCTGGAAAATCTGAATTATCCCAAATTCCTCTCAATTTCCTACTGATTTTCCAATCCCAATTTTAAACAGATTTTTTTTTCTTTATTTTGGGACTGATTTCCCCTCAATCTCCCCCTGATTTTCCCATTTTAAGTACTTTTTTTTTTCTTTATTTTAGGACTGATTTCTCCTCAATCTCCCCCTGATTTTCCCATTTTAAACAGATTTTTTTTCTTTATTTTGGGGACTGATTTCTCCTCAATCTCCCCTTTATTTCCCACACCTCCAACCCCATATTAAACACATTTTTTTCCTTATTTTTTGGGGACTGATTTCCCCTCAACCTCCCCTTTATTTTCCACAATTCAATCCCATTTTAAACAGATTTTTTTCCTTTTTTTTTTTTTTAGGACTGATTTCCCCTCAATCTCCCCCTGATTTTCCCATTTTAAACAGAATTTTTTCCTTTATTTTGTGACTGATTTTCCCCCAATCTCCCCTTTATTTCCCACCCCTCAATCCCATTTTAAACAATTTTTTTTTTCTTTATTTTGGGGACTGATTTCCCCTCAATCTCCCCTTTATTTTCCACACC
>SWJQ01001349.1:7067-18730 GCA_007252995.1 Zosterops borbonicus | reverse complement strand
CATAAAAAAAAAAAAAAAAAAAAGGGATGTGTGGAAAAACACCAGCTCGAGGCAAATAAATGGCAAATAATAAATGGCAAATAAATAAATGGCAGGCGGGCGATGATGATGCCAGGGCTGCTCACCTTTGAAATGATGGATGGAGTCCCCCCCAGCATCGCTCCGCTCCATGCGGTACCGTTTAACTTTGTCCTGCACCACGGCCTCGAACGTCTCCCGGGTGATCCTGCGAGATGCCATCTTCTCTCCTTCTCCTTCTCCTCCCTCCCCTCACGGAGCGCGGGCCGCGCGGCACACACGGCCTGACGCGGGCCCGGGGTCCCGCCGCGGCCTGAGGGGAGGCGCAGCCCTCAGGGGGCGATTCCCGTTTGTCCCCCCGCGCGGAGGAGGCGCTGGAAGCGGAGCCCGAGCCCGAGCCCGGCCCGCCCTCCCTGAGGCGGCCGCGGCCCCGCCGCCTCCTCCTCCTCCCGCCACACCGGGGCCTCCCGCTGGACACGCCCCTTTTACCGGTAACCACGCCCCCTCCCGCCGCTCCCGGGCTGAACGAAGACCGCGAGTGGCCACGCCCCCTTTAGGCCACGCCCCGTATCGGTCTAATCACACCCCGCCCTCACACTGGCCACGCCCCTTCATGCGTTAATCACGCCCCCGAACCCCGCCGCGCTTGCGCCGCGCGGAGCCGCCTCATCCCCTGCGGGCGGCGCGGGCGCGGGCGCGGGGCGGTACTAACGGTGCGGGTACGCTGCCGGTAAGCGGGACGGGAACGAGAATGAGAAGAGCGGCCGCCCGTTCTAATGGAGCAGCCGCTGCCCTGCGGGCGCGCCCGGGCACGCTGCGCGTACCGGGCGTGCGTGGGAGCGGCCGCGGCGCGGGAACGTTGCGCATGCGCGCTGCGGCGCCCCGCGCTCTTTTTCGCTCGGCGTGAGGGCGAGCGGCGCGAATTTGGGCGGCGGCGCATGCGCAGAGGGGGCGCGGCCGGCGTACGGTGGCCGAGCGGGGCCGTCCCGCCCTCGCCTTTTGTCCGGCGGGGGCGGCCGGTGGGAGCCCAGGTGGGTCGTGAGGGGGAGCGGGGCCGTGAGTGCGGCTCGGGGCTCCTCCGGCACCGCCGCCGTCCTTCGGAGCCCTCTCCGCGTCCCTGGGAGCTGCGGGGTGCGATCCCACAGGCTGGCGGGGCCTGCTGAGGAGATAAGGGGTGTGGGATGCGGCGGGGCCCGGGGGAAGCGGGGCAGGGCGGGCTGAGGGCCGTGAGCGGGCACGGTGCTCTCCGTGCTGCAGCGATAGCCCTGTCACCGTGCCGCATCCCGAAACCCCATCTAAACCCTGAAATGTGTCCTTATCCCTCTCATTTGCCGTATTTTCCCCGCTGAATAAAGAACCGACCGTGCCTTTGACTGTATATTTTTGACCCAGAGCTCTGAGCTTTTGTGTTGAGGAAGAACAAGCCCCTGGTGGGTGTTGGAAGGTTTTGCACCGAAATAAGCAGCGGTTTCTCTCCACAGCAGGGCACGGAGGTGGATCCATCCCATCCTGGGAAAATGGGCTCCAAACAGATCGCCCAGGAGACGTTTGATGATGCCGTGCAGGAAAACATCACCGAGTTCGAGATGGACCCCGAGGAGGCCGTGAGGGAAGCTGTGCAGCAGTTCGAGTCCCAAGGTATTATTGTGCCTTTTGCAGGCTGGGCTTTTACAAATCCCGAGGTTTAAAGGAATATCCTGCAGGCAAAGGTGGGTCGTGCAGCCTTGGGAAGGAGCCTTTGTGAAGTGGAACAGAGACACCATTAATGCTGACCTGGTTTTGGAGATTAATTATGACTGTAAAACTGGTTAGAGGGAGGCTGGGGGGTGAAATTTGATCAGTGAAATCAAATTCCTTCTTTTTCCCCCCCCCCTCTTCAACTGACACCTAGCTTTGTTCCAGGCTGAATTTGACCTTACAGTCAGCATTGAACTTTTCAGCATCTTCACAACAAGTTCATCTTTGTTCTCTGTGCTTAACTTGGCAGCTTTTCCCTAGAAACTGGAACTAACTCTGTTTATTTGACACTGATCATCCTGGGACCAACATTAAACTTGATTTATTTCCCCTTTTAGGTGTGGACCTGAGCAATATTGTGAAAGCTGTGCGACCTCCTGCCTCTGAGAATGGGCAGAGACAGAAACATCAAATCCTGCTGGTAAGGAGCACAAACTGCTGCTCAGGATCAGAGTTATATAATAATGATAATATAAGTACTAGGCCAACTTCTGCCTCTGTCCCATTTCTCTGGGAGCTCTTCAAGCACTTAATTCCATTTATTCTGCAAATATATAAAAAACTTCCAAGAGCTTCTTTTGCAGGTGAGGATTTGGGTGAGTGAGGTGAGGCTCAGGCTCTGCTCCCAGGGGCAGGACAGGAGCCTCAGGGTGTTCCAGGGGAGGCTCAGGTGGGACATCAGAAGGGATTTTCCCCATGGAAAAGGGAGGTTTGGGGTCTCCATCCCTGGAGGTGTCCCAGGGAATGACAGGAGGTGGCACTCTTGGTGACAATGGGGATTAGTTCCATTTACCCAACGTGGCTGTGGACACTTGCAGAGCTGGAATGTGCTGGTTGGGCCCAGCTCACCTGGTACTGGTCAGACTGGTGGCAGTGCAGGTGTGACAGTGGTGACAATGAGTGACAGTGGTGACAATGTCCCTCCAAGGGTTCTGTGCACGAAGCCCAAACGCTTCAGCACGACCATTGCTTCCATAACACCAAACTGATTTTACACTGAAAAATAAACAAAGTGCTCGTTTTCAGCTTAAAAGTAAATTGATTCCTGCAGGGTTCTGGTGCAAAACTAACCCTTGATGTGTCCCACAGACCCTGGATTCCCTGGGCAGAGCCAGATGTGGCTGAGCACCTCTCAGCCTTCACGGCACAGTGCAAGGAGCAGCTCGCTCCTGTAACACCAAACTGATTTTCAACTTAAAACCAGACAGATTCCTACACGGTTCAGGTGCAGAACTAACCTTTGATGTGTCCCACAGACCCTGGATTCCCTGAGCAGAGCCGTGGCAGAGGCAGACATGGCTGAGCTGCCCGAACACCTCTCAACCTTCGCTGCCCAGTGCAAGGAGCAGCTCGCCTTCCGCTACCTGGCCGGCCAGAACGGCGCCTACCCCGTGGTGTTCTCCGCCCTCCAGCTGGCTGCAGGGGACAGGGATTTACTGCTCCAGGCCTTCTCCACCCTCTCTGCCCTGCTGGACGGGCAGCCAGACCTGCTGGAGGCGGCGGGGCGGGAGCTGGTGCTGCAGAGCCTGCGGGAGAGGCGGGAGGACGCGGAGATGACGCTGGCCGGGCTGCGCTGCGTCAGGCACGCCTGCCTCAAGCACGAGCAGAACAGGCAGGACTTTGTCAAGGCTGGGGTCCTCCCTCTGCTCACTGGGGCCATCATCCAGCACGGGGACAGTGCTGAGGTGGTTAAAACAGCAGCCTCAGCCCTCAGGGTGATGACTTTTGATGATGATATCCGTGTGCCCTTCGGGCACGCCCACGACCACGCCAAGATGATCGTGCTGGAGAACGATGGGCTGAGAGTCCTCATCGAGGCTGCAAAAGGTAAAAATGGACATCCCAGGGATGTTGGTGCTAATGGGGGCTGAGAGTCCTCATCTCATTGAGGCTGCAAAAGGTAAAAATTAACATCCCCCAGGGGTGTTGGTGCTAGTGGGGAATGGAGAATGATGGGCTGAGAGTCCTCATGAGGCTGCAAAAGGTAAAAATGGACATCCCCAGGGATGTTGGTGCTAATGGGGAATAGAGAACGATGGGCTGAGAGTCCTCATTGAGGCTGCAAAAGGTAAAAATGAACCCTCCCCAGGGATGTTGGTGTTAAAGGGAGAATCAACCCAGGATTTCTTCTCTTATTGTCTTTGGGAATCACTTTGTTCCACCTTGTGGAATCTCCTCTCGTTGTCATTTGTGGTTTCTTCTCTCATTTTCATTCGTAACCTGAAGCTCCCCAGAGGTGATCCAGGAATTTGTCACTCCCAAATGGGGTTTAATTCCATCCATGTGCCCTGAGAGAGCCAAAAAGTGCCCCAGAGGTGCTGCTGATACCCGTGGAGCAGCTAAATACAGTTTTTCACTGTATTTAGGAATGATTTTAGAGCTTTAGGGACCTCTTGTCTCTGCTGAGGTGCTTTTTGCCCAGAGAAGACTCAAAAGAGTGGAATCACTTGTGGTTTCTTCTCTCATTGTCATTCTTGAAGCTCCTCAGGTGATCCAGGAATTTGTCACTCCCAGTGGGATTTAATTCTACCCATAAAATGTGCAGAAAGTGCCTCCGTGGTGCTGCTGGTGGAGCACTCAGGTTATCAGAGCAGTTTTTCCCTGTATTTAGGAAGGATTTTAGAGCTTCAGGGACCTCTTGTCTCTGCTGAGGTGCTTCTTAATCAGAAAAGACTCAACAGAGTGGAATCACTTGTGGTTTCTTCTCTCATTGTCATTCTTGAAGCTCCTCAGAGGTGATCCAGGAATTTGTCACTCCAAAGGTGTTTATTTCTACCCATGAAATGTGCAAAAAGTGCCCCCGTGGTGCTGCTGATAACCCGTGGAGCAGCTAAATACAGTTTTTCCCTGTATTTAGAAAGATTTTGCAGCTTTAGAGACCTGTTGTCTCAGCCGAGGTGCTTTTTGCGCAGAGAAGACTGTCTATAAACAGAGTGAGCAGGTGTCACCTCTCCTGTTTTAACACATAAAAAAGAAACACACTGATTCCTATTTAATTTCCTGTTGTTATAAATGCACATTATATAGTTGGCTTTTTTGCAAACATTAATAGGAATGTTATATGTAGAATTGTACTGTGTTGTGTTTATGAGTAGAGTTTAGAAAGGTGATGAATGTAGATTTTTGTTTTTGATTGTACGAGAAGGTTAACAGTAAAAATACTGGATTTTTTGGGGGTTTTTTTTCCTTCTTTGTAACATCTAAACTGACCAAGCCAGAAGGTTTGAGGAGAGGGTTGTCACTTTGTAACCCTGCATAAAAACTGCTAACTTTCTGGTTTTTTAATCAAAATAAAATATCCAAAAACCTCAAGAGAAAGATTTAGAAGACCCATGTGGAGTCTTTAGAAGACAGAGTAGAGCCACTCACAAATAAATCTACCAGGTAAGATGATTTGGGAAATACTTGAAATAGATAAAAACTCAAAAAAGAGTGTTTTAATGTCTACTGAATATGTAAAACAGCAATCCTTAAAAGACAGTCATTGGAAGAGAAGGGTAAGGCACCCCAGGTGGAACTTTTGCTGTTCTGTCTCCCAATTATCTATTTTTATTGTTTTTATTAAGCTTATACTGCAATTTTTGCTCTTCTGTCTCTCAATTACCTATTTTTAATTTTTTATTAAGCTGATAAATCTCTCTAAAAGAGCAGAACTCATTATGTCACCCTGTTTTAACTTCCTGCTGAATTTTTTTCCTATTGAATTAATCCCAAACAAACCGCTTCAATTAATTATACAGTATTAATTTCATAATAATTAAATTTATTATATTTTTGTCAAATAATAATTAATTAACTAATGTTAATGATTCCCTCCCCAGCCTTCAGGGATGACTCTGGGGTGCTCAGTGAGCTCTGTGCCACCCTGTCCCGGCTGTCGGTGAGGAACGAGTTCTGCCAGGAGATCGTGGACCTGGGGGGACTGAACTTCATGGTCACCCTGCTGGCTGACTGCATGGAGCACCCGGTGAGTGTGGGGGATTTTGGGGGATTTTTTTGGAATTTTTGGAGAATTTTTTTGGAATTTTTGGAGATTTTTTTGGGAAATTTTTGGGATTTTTTGGAGAATTTTTTGGGAGTTGCCGGGGAGTTTGGCAGTTGCTTGGGAATTGTTTGGGGAGTTGTTTGGGAGTTGCTTGGGAATTGTTTGGGGAATTCCTTTGGAATTGCCTGGGAATTATTTGGGGAATTTTTGGGGAATTGTCTGGAAGCTGTTTGGGAGTTATTTGGGAATTTTTTGGGGAATTGCTTTGGAATTGCTTTGGAATTGTTTGGGGAATTTTTGGGGAATTGTCTGGAAGTTGTTTGGGAATTCCTTGGGGATTGTTTGGGAATTGTTTGGGGAATTGCCTGGGAATTGTTTGGGAATGGTCTGGGAGTTTTTGGGAATTGTTTGGGAGTTGTTTGAGAATTGCTTCGGAATTGTTTGGAGGCGTGAAAACCAGAACTCGCTTTTTTGGTAAATTATAAGAAACAGGCTTAACAATATAAAAAACCACAGGGACTGGCTCAGAGGGAAGGTCTGAAGTCCCTCAGATCCCTCCGTGGTGGTTTTTTCTCTCTGGTTTAACCCCTCTGGCTGTTCCCCCCGGGCAGGACGTGGTGAGGCAGGTGCTCAGCGCCATCCGCGCCGTGGCCGGCAACGACGACGTCAAGGACGCCATCGTGGACGCCGGGGCCACCGACCTGATCGTGCTGGCCATGGGCCGCCACCTGGGCAACCCTCAGGTAACCCCAGGGGATTCCATTGGGGTGGGCACAGAGCTCACCTGGAGCTGCAGGGTTTGTTTTGGGACAAGGTTTGGGTGCTGGCCATGGGCCGCCACCTGGACAACCCTCAGGTAACCCCAGGGGATTCCATTGGGGTGGGCACAGAACTCACCTGGAGCTCACCTGGAGCTGTAGGATGGGCTTTTGTGTGAGCTATCACCTGGGCAACCCTCAGGTAACCCCAGGGGATTCCATTGGGGTGGGCACAGAACTCACCTGGAGCTGCAGGGTTTGTGTTTGTGGGATAAACTTTGAATGCTCCACTGTAGAGCCAATATTTATGTGAATTTAGGGGTTTTTTTGCACCCCTGGATTTTTATTCCTGGATCAGATGGGTGCTGGCCGTGGGCCACCACCTGGGCAACACTCACAAAGGTTGGAAATTCCTCTAAGGTCGTTTTTACACCTGCCAAAACACAAAATCGTAACGGTTAGAAATACCCCTAAAATATTTTTTACACCTCTGGCATGGCAAAAATCAAAATCACAGAGGTTGGAAATACTTTTAAGATCTTTATTCCAACCCTCCATTGATTTACGCGCCAGAGCAGCGGAACTCCTCTATGGGAAAAAACCCCTCAAAACAACCAAACCAAACCCCCCAAAACATCCCTAAAAGGCCAGGACCCCCACTTTCCTTTGCCTTGGGGCCACGTTTGGCAGGCAGTGACACATTCCCTGTGTGTTGCAGATCTGTGAGCAGGGCTGTGCTGCCCTGTGCGTGCTGGCCCTGCGCAAACCCGAGAACTGCAGCGTCATCATGGAGGGCGGAGGGGCCCTGGCAGCTCTGCAGGCCATGAAGGCTCACCCACGGGAGGTGGCTGTGCAGGTATGTGCCCCACTGCTTCAGGAAGGTTTTGGCTCTGTTATTTTGGTTTTTTGGGATTTTTCCCTGGTTTTTTTAATAAAATTTTGGTAGGTTCTGAAGGCGTTGGGAAGCAGCAACTCAATGCAGCGCCTTTGTGTTTGTCACCTTGGTCTGCTCAGAGCAAAACTTGATTTAGGCTTGAAATCCACCTGGATGCAGGTTCTTAAAACTGTGGAGTGCCAAACTCCTCTTCCAGGCATTCCATTTCCTCCTGGGAAGAGCTCTTTGCAAACCCAGCCTGTGCCATCCATTCTCCAGAATAAACCACCTGCATTTCCTATTTTTGTCACCCTGATCTGCTCAGAGCAAAACTTGATTTGGGTTTCAAATCCACACCTGGCTGCAGGTTCTTAAAACTGTGGAGTGCCAAACTCCTCTTCCAGACATTCCCTTTCCTCCTGGGAAGAGCAGAATGGGCTCTTTCCAAACCCAGCCTGTGCCATCCACTCTCCAGAGTCAAATAAACCCACCTGCATTTCCTTTCGTTTTTCCTGCAGGTTTCAGCAGGATCTCTGNTCCACACCTGGCTGCAGGTTCTTAAAACTGTGGAATGCCAAACTCCTCTTCCAGACATTCCCTTTCCTCCTGGGAAGAGCAGAATGGGCTCTTTCCAAACCCAGCCTGTGCCATCCACTCTCCAGAGTCAAATAAACCCACCTGCATTTCCTTTCGTTTTTCCTGCAGGTTTCAGCAGGATCTCTGCCCATTTTATGCTTCCCAGAGTATTAAAAAAAATAGAAAATGTTTTCTGAAGGAGTGGTTTAAGTGCCTGGAACAGGGCGGGAAGGTGGGGTTGCTGCAGTGGACAGTTTTAGTGTTATTTAAAAATTAATTGATATTTCCTGGCTAGATTTGCACAGAGCTCTGGTTGTCTAAACTTCAGCAGGGAATAACATCCATGGGTTTTATTCTTCCAGGGAACAGTTGGTTGCACTCTGTAGCATCTCACATTTGGGTTTGTTAGGAAATGCTCTTTAGCTGATCTGCTTTGGGTGTGCCAAAACCTTCCATGGCTGGGCTTCCCTCGAAATCCTCTGACCCCTGGGCTTCCATAAAAAAGCCCAGTGATCCCTGTCCTTCCCTCAAAACCCANCCCTGTCCTTCCTCCAAAACCCACTGACCCCTGGGCTTCCATACAAAATCCAGTGATCCCTACAAAATCCAGTGATCCTTACTTCCCTACATTGACCTCTGGGCTCCCCTCCAAAATCCACTGATCCCTGTCCTTCCCTCAAGATGCCTGTGCTTCCCTACAAAATCCTCTGACCCCTGGGCTTCCATACAAAATCCAGTGACCCCTGGGCTTCCATACCAAATCCCTGTGCTTCCCTACAAAATCCACTGTTCCTTATGCTTCCCTCAGAATCCCCTGGGCTTCCACAAACTGACCTGTGGGTTTCCATACAAAATCCTCTGACCCCTGGGCTTCCCTACACAATCCACTGACCCCTGTGCTTCCATAAAAAATCCATTCATCCCTGGGCTTCCATAAAAAATCCATTGATCCCTGTCCTTCCCTCAAGATCCCTGGGCTTCCCTACAAAATCCACTGACCTCTGGGCTTCCCTACAGAATCTACTGATCCCAGTGCTTCTCTACAAAATCCACTGACCAAAGCCTGGGCTTCCATATGAAATCTACTGACCCCTGTCCTTCCCTCAAGATCCCTGTGCTTCCTACAAAATCCTGTGAGCCCTGGGCTTCCCTACAAAATCCTCTGACCCCTGGGCTTCCCTCCAGGCCCCCTGACCCCTGTGTTCCCTGCTGTCCCCAGAAACAGGCGTGCATGCTGATCCGGAACCTGGTGTCGCGCAGCCGCGATTTCTCCCGGCCCATCCTGGAGATGGGGGCAGAGATCCTGATCACCGAGGCCAGGGCAGCCCACAGGGACTGTGACGACGTGGCCAGGGCTGCCCTCAGGGACCTGGGCTGCAAAGTGGAGCTGAGGGAGCTGTGGACAGGCCAAAAGGGCAGCCTGGCTCAGTGAATTTTCAGCGAGAGGAGAAAGATCCGAGGCGTCTCCGCCCCTGGAATCCCGTGGATCACTCCGGAGTGTCCGAAGCAAACCTGGCTCGGGAGGCTGCAGGGAATTTCTGGAATTTCTTCTTCTTCTTCTTCCCCCCTCGGGAGCTACAGCTGGAAATGGCTTTTCTGCATTCACAGGCTGCAAAATCCAACTGTGTTGTAGTGATCATTCCCTGGGTCATCTCATGGCTGAAGATGATCTGCTGCTCCCCAGCGTCCCCCGTGGGGCTGTTCCCTCTGCCCTGATCCCCGTGGTGACAGCAGGAGCTGCTCTCTGTCCTGCCCAGAGTTTGTCCCCCTGCTCAGGGGCTGGATGAGGAGGAATCTCCCAGCGTTTGTTGAATGTTCTCCCTTCTGTCCCCCCTGTTCTTTTACTGCTGAGCCCACCCTCGTTGTCGCTGCTTCGTTTGGGATTTTAAAACAAAACAAAACAAAAACAAAACAAGCAAAGTGAGGATTTGGGATGATATCCAAAGGAACCGTCCAGGAGGGAAGTTCATGTTGTTCCTCGGCGAGAGGAGCAGGGCAGGGAGTGGCAGGGGGAGGTGGGAATTCCAAAACAGGGCCAAGCTGCCGGAAGCACTGGGAATCCCAGGCTTGGTCACCTCTTGGGACTTCCCTGGATCCAGGAATGCTTTGATTGTGGTGAAGAGGCCAAGAATTTCATGGACTGAGTGGATTTGTGGGCAGAGCAGGCCCCCAGAAAGGCTCTGAAGGCTCAGCTCAAGGCGTTTGTGCCAGCCCTGCTCTGGAGCTGAGCCTTTCCTCCTGCACCGCTGCTGTTTTTGTGAGTTGGATGTTTTTAATGTGGTAATTCTCTGTAGAAATGGCGACCTTATAAAACCATTCAAACCTTCCCAGGCCTGCTTGGCTCTTTTGTGGAGCCTTTTTTTGTTGTTGTTGTTGTTTGTAGCAGGAAAAACAAGGTGGTGAGAAATGCCTCAGTGCCTGAATTTGTGAGTAAAAACCTCCTGCAGCCCTGCTGCTGTTTGCCAGCAGATTGCAAAGGTCAGCGTGTTCTTCAGAGCTCCTACCCCCGTGGAGGAGGAGGAGAGGCTGCCTGGCTCCTCTCTGCCTGCTCTGGGAGGGATTTGTGCACTGCTCTGACCCCGGGCTGGGGGAAAAAGCCCTGCTCCTTCAGGGCAAAGTGGACAAGAACTGGTGAAAAAGATGCAGAACTACATTTTGGGGAGAGCTGGATTGTCGTGGCTCCCGAGCTTTGCCTTTCTGGTGGGTTTGGGCTGGGGGAAAAACAGCCCCAAAAACTGGGGGAAGAGTCAAACAAGGGCTTTCCCTGCCGCGTTTAATTCCCTTCCCCTTTAACCGAGAGTTGCTGGAGTTGGGCTTCCACCTCCAGTCCCTGGCTTTGAGCCCTGAGGGGCCGCGGGGAGCGGGCAGAGCCTGCGGGACACCGGGGCCGGGCTGGGAGCCTCGGGCTGGGAGCCCCGGTGTGATCGGGGAATCTCCTCTCCCACCCCGGTGCTGCAGGGTGGAACCGGGCGGGATTGTCGCTCCTCGAGCCGGGCACTCGCCGGGGCTCCCGGTGGGGCTCTTTGGGCTCCGGTCGGGGCTGTTTGGGCTCCCCGGTGAGGCTGTTCTGGATCCCCGTGGGGTGGTTTGGGCTCCCCTTGGGGCTGTTCAGGGTCCGGTCGAGATGTTTGGGCTCCCCGTGGGGATGTTCAGGCTCCCAGCAGAGCTGTCGGGGCCCCAGTCGGGGCTGTTCTGGATCCCCGGCCGGGCTATTGGGGCTCCCCGTGGGGCTGTTGGGGCTCCGGTCGGGGCTGTTCTGGATCCCCGGTGGGACTATTCGGTCTCTCCATGGGACTGTTCTGGATCCCTGGCCGGGCTATTCGGGCTCCCCTTGGGGCCGATCTGGATCCCCGTTCGGGGCCGTTCTGGATCCCCGCTCGGGGCCGTTCGGGGTCCCCGGTCGGGGCCGTTCGGGGTCCCCGGTGAGTCCCCGCCGCTCTCCGCCCCCTCCCCGAGCGCTCCCCGCCCGCCCCGCACCGCCACCGTCGCCCCGCCCCTCGCCTTTTCCCCGCCCTTCCCTCATCCCATTTGTCACCTCCTCTGTCAATCCTTACCGCGCAGCCAATCCCCGCGCCCAGCTCTGCCCCCGCCTCTCCGATTGGCCGCGCCCTGAGGCGGGCCCCGCCTGCCGCGGCGCAGCGGGGGCGGCCTGGCGGCGGCGGACGCGGCCAGGGCGGACGCGCAGCGGAGCCGGTGAGTGCGAGACCGGCCCGGG
>SWJQ01001348.1:53199-65122 GCA_007252995.1 Zosterops borbonicus | reverse complement strand
GTTTAAAGGACTTAGTAGAGCATGTAGTACATATAGGTATACAAATTACTTGTGAAATATGATTACATGGTTACCAATAAAATGTTTTCTATGGTGGGAGTTAAGCTTAGAAAATTAACCTTAATTTTAGCTAAAGCAAGCGTGCAAAATTTATAGCCGTTAGAAAGGTTACCTGGAAGATGAATGTGAATGTTTGAAGTGAAGTATGTGGGATACTGCACGTAGGCTGATGAAGTAAGACTTGTAACAAAGGTATAAAAGATGAGCATCTTTGTAACCAACTTGGGACACTGACTTTGGGACGCTAGTCCTCAGGTCCCCAGGGCCCTGAATAAAGCACCGCATAAACTGACACTCTGTTGGTTTGTGTTCTCTCTCGGGATCGGGCAACAGGAATAACAGTTCTTTACTAGTATGTATAACAAGGAAAAACAGGAACTTCGAGGGGCTTTGCTTCACAAAACCCGGGGCAGTCTGATCTCAGTGCCCCTGCAGGACTCCAAGGTGCACCAAGCTGGAAGTGGCAGGAATGAGCAGAAAATTCTGGGCTGGTGGATGAAATATATCAGAAGCTCTGCAGTGGTAGCTGGAACTGTGGGATGTCCCAGCGGGCAGGGGGTGCAAGGCTACAGCGTAGCAAAGACTCAGGACAATGCCAAAGAAATGGCAGTGGGGGGACAGGGCTGGCCCAGCTCCAGCAGGGCAGGAGAAGGCAAGCTCAGAATTCCTGGACACACAAGCAGATGGTGGTAGATCCCTAGGACTGGACTTTGGTGGTGACAATGAATTCTTCCTGCATTAAGCAACAGCTTGGCCCTCCTCCTTCCAATGCTGAGAGTGAGAGAGTGCAGCTGCTCCCAGCCCCATCCTTTACCTACCCCCAAACCTTGCGGTATCTTTTCCACTCCGAGAGAAAACTCCCAGAGACCAAAAAAAAGGCATAGCTCGGTGCTACACTCCTCTCCTTTGGCCACTTCTTTGTTTTCCTCAAGCACCCATAAGTACTCAATAGGTTAGTTTTCTGGCAACTTATGGGAAAAAAAATCTGTAATTAAAAAACAAACAACAAATCTAACCCCCAACAACATCCATCATTTTATGGGACAGAGACCTATTGTCACAATGGGGAGCCAGGCTAGAAATTCCTTCACCACTGCAGGATTTCTAGCTGGGCCCACGGTAGAGTGCCCCAACCCACCACTCACATGGAAATCCGATAATCCCATTTGGGTGGAACAGTGGTCCCTGGCAAAAGTCAAACTAAAAGCACTCAAGTCTCTAGTGCAGGAGCAACTATCCAAGGGCCACATAGTACCATCCACTAGCCCTTGGAACACCCCTTTCTTTGTCATTCGTAAACCAGGCAAGGACAAGTGGAGGCTCCTACAAGACCTCAGAAAGGTCAGCGAGGTCATTGAGAACATGGGCTCTCTCCAACCTGGCCTGCCCTCACCTTCAATGCTCCCAAGAGATTGGAAATTGGAAGTTATTTATATTAAGGATCGTTTTTTTAACATCCCCCTCCATCCTAGAGATGTCCCAAGATTTGCATTTTCTGTGCCATCAATTAATACACAACCCCCTCTAAAAAGGTATCAATGGTGAGTTCTTCCCCAAAGGGATGAAAAACTCCCCAGCTATTTGCCAAATGTTTGTTGCCCGCATTCTCTCACCCATCTGAGAAAAATTCCCTGATGCCATAATTTTTCACTATATGGATAATATCCTAATATGCACTGAGACTGACTATTATTTGGAGATTGTTCTCAAAAAGACTATTCAAGCCATTGAAGGAGCAGTATTTGCAGTATATTGCTACAGAGAAGATTCAGTGTACTTGCCTCTGGACTTACCTTGGACTCCAGATCAGCGAGCGGACAATCGTACCCCAGCAGCTCACCATCAAGGACAATCTGAGGACCCTGAGAGACCTCCACCAGCTCTGTGGCAGCATAAACTGGATTCATCCCCTGCTAGGGATCACAATCGAGGACCTCGCACCCCTTTTCAACCTCCTGAGAGTCTGCGATGGCCTTGACTCCCCACAAACCATCACACCTGAGGCCCAGGTTGTGATCCAAAAGGTATCAGAAGCACTGTTCACAAGACAAGCTCACCACACTGATCCTGCCCTGCCTTTCCAATTTGTCATCTTGGGTAAGTCACTCAAGTTTCATGGGCTCATTTTCCAGTGGGATCCCACTCTGAGAGACCAGTTTTCAGTCATAGAGTGGGTGTTCCAATCACACAAACCAAATAAGACCATCACAACACCTCAGGAGCTTATGGCTCAGCTTATCATAAAGGCCAGAGCTTGCCTCTGGACCCTAGCAGGGTGCGAATTCACATGCATATATCTTCCAGTGACATTAAACAGTCTGGAACCTTTGCTCCAGAACAATGAACACCTCCAGTTCGCCCTTGACAGCTACCCAGGCCAAATCTCCATCTACCTACAAAAACATAAACTATTTAATGCTTGTTTTAATTTGGTCTCAAATTCCTTGAAAAGTAGAACTCCTTCAAAGGCATTGACTGTATTTACTGATGGTTCAGGGAGATCCCATAAGTCAGTTATGACTTGGAAAAATCCTGACACTCAAGAGTGGGAGTCTGATGTTCAGATTGTTCAAGGATCCCCGCAAATTGCAGAATTAGCAGCTGTTGTCAGAGCCTTTGAGAAATTCACACAACCCATAAATTTAGTTACTGATTCGGCCTATGTTGCCGGGATAGCTGAAAGAGCAGAACATTCCTTATTAAAGGAAGTATCAAATCCAGATTTATACAGCCTGCTTTCAAAGCTAGTATACCTCCTCTCCCATCCAGAGCAACCATATCACATTATGCATGTGAGATCACACACTGACCTCCCAGGACCAATTACAGAAGGCAACTGGAGAGCAGATGTTTTAGCCATGGCAGTGCAAACTACCCTACCAGACATCTTTAATCAGGCTAAATTGAGACATCAGTTTTTCTCCCAAAATGTACCAGCCCTCATCTATATTTTTAAAATCACACAAGAACAGACAAGAGCAATTGTGGGCTCCTGCCCCAATTGCCAGGATTTTGCCTTAACCTCCATGGGGGCCAGGGTTAACCCCTGAGGCCTCAAGAGTTTACAATTGTGGCAAACAGATATCACACACTACAGCCCCTTTGGGAGACAAAAATATATCCATGTGTCTATAGATATGTTCTCTGGGGCTATATTTGCATTAACCCACACAGGAGAAAAGACAAAAGATGTCATATGACATTTTCTCCTAGTGTTTTCCACCCTGGGCATTCCCCAAGCCACCAAAACAGATAATGGTCCTGCTTACGCCTCCAAAAATTTCAAACAGTTCCTAGATCAGTGAGAGGTGAAACACACCACTGGCATACCTCACTCCCCAACGAGATAATCTGTTGTAGAGAGGGTGCATCGTACTCTTAAGAGAGTCCTTGATCAGCAGCATGGGGGAGTTGAAACACTATCGAATGTAGAAAGATTATATAAGGCTCTTTATGTAATCTATTTTCTTAATAATTTGTTTATTCATTGTCCTGGCTTAGGGCAAATTTGGGAGAAAACCTCCAAATAGGGTCCCTCTGGGAAGCAAACCCAAACAGCCCCTCCCCCAACTGGTCTGGGAGAAAATCTCTTCAGAGAAAAGTGGAAAAAACTATTTATTCAACAAACAAAGTGCCCACAAGCACAAAAATGAATAACATGAAACAACAAAACCTCTCACTGCTCCAAAGAGAGATGGCAAAATTGAGGAAGTCCTTGCTGTGGGTGAAGCTCGGCTCACTCAGTCTCTTATCAGTTCCAGTCCCTTCGGCGCTGGAAAATGCTGTCTTGGGCCCTGGTGGGCCACAGGTGTGAGATCCCAGTACTCCCCTGGATTTTCAGTCCAGAGCAGGTTTTAACAGTCCTAAGAAAAAAACAAACAAACAAACAAAAAAAACAGTCCAGGGAACTTCTCTGCCTCAGCTAGCTAAAACTAACTAAAAGCACAGATCTCTGTCCCACTGCCTGTCCATGCCTCAGGCAAACACAGTCCAGGAGCCGGAATGAGGAATGGGAAGGAGTGAATGCAGTTTCTGCAAACTAACTGCACCTTCTTCTTCCCTCCCCCCCTCCCCCCTTTGCTCTCATAACCAGTCTTAAAGGTACAGGACATAATACCCAACATAAACAGAACAGACAATTGGGGATACAAGCATCACAAAGGCACCCTACGACAGGAGCCAAATCCCCCCATTTTCAGGCACTTCTCCAACACAAGCAGAGCTCAGCTCTCGAAGAAACCCCCTGTGTTGATCAAAGACCCCAAATCCAAGGAAATAATGGGCCCCTTTCCATTAATAACCTGAGGGAGAGGCTATGCTTGCGTATCTACAGGATCTGGCCAAAGGTGGATTTCAGGCAGGAATATCAAGGCGTACATCGACCCTCCAAATGCAGCATCCAGAGACACTTCTCCTGAACCTCAGAGACAGCAGAGACCAACCTCGGGTGGCATGGAAGAGAAGAAGGGAAAGAAGTATAAATGCAGATGTTTGTCACAGATGACCCTCTACTGCTTCAGAAGATTATAAGACTCTCTGTTGAATTCCACTCGCTCACTGTTTTGCACTGTTACCCCTCTTTAGTTGGTTTTACCTCTCATTAGTTTGTTGCAATTTTATCCCCTCTTGTTTTTGTTAATGCAGGAAAAAAGACACAATCATGGAATGATTGCGTGCAGTGCTTTATTGAGAGCTCTGAGAGCCAGAGGTCTGAGGACCTAAATCTTGACTCTGCCGAAATCAAAAAATGACATAGTTTTTATACTTTTCTTGTTACATAAGGATACATGCTAATCATTAAACCCCATTGTTCCATTGATTCTACCCAAGCCTAAACCTGTAACAATGATTCTCATGATTCTTGCTTAAGATTCTGGTTTAAGAGAATAATCATATTTAGTTATCAAACTAACATTACCATTAAAAATAATGTCATTTATCATATTGATGATTATACAGGTATAGATCCACCTGACCTAACTTTATTCTCAAGGCCTACGTACTTTATTAAGAATCACCATCATCCCCCCTTCTCCCCCATTACCTAAGCAAAGTTATACTTGATTTGGTTAAAACAATAGCATGGAATAACATCCTGGTTGCAGTGAAGCCAATGTCCCGTTCTTGGGCCCTGCTACCTCAGAAATCATTTTAACCCTATACTATCATTTTCCCACACCTTTTCTACTCAGTATAAACTGAGGGGATAAGATAGGAAGATATGAGGGGCTGTTGAAGTTATATTAGTCTAAAAATTCATTTTTTCAAACTTACAGATCAACTCATCATCCACAAGTATCCTGCCATGTCTCCAGTGGCAGGGAATCCCCAACTACTCAAGACAGGATTTTGGATCCTCCTCACCTTTCCATCAGCTGGTGCATGGATTGTACCTCAGCCCAATCAGAACATCTGAGTCACACTAGCCAAGACTTTACAACCAGACAATCTATGCTTGTCCATGGGCAGCATGGACAACCTGCTGTCGACGTGCCTGGTAGGGGTTCCTTTAGCAGCAAATGAATACCCATATACAGATAAGAAACACAATCCAGTAGACACTTCGGATGGGTGGACCAAGACCCTACCACAAGCACCAGAGAAACCTCAGGAATTGGAGCTGTTGGGGCTTTCCAAAGCTCATTACTGTGTTCAATTTCAATATCAACCTCCTGACCAAGACTTGATCTGCTTTGAACTTATTAGGTCTACCCATAGGAAAGATGTAACCCCATTTAACAAAAATTATACCCTTCCAAATTGGTGCAATTACACCAGTCCTACATTTTCTTCACCCTCATTCCATCCCAAAGTGCTGCCCCAGGGAGCGTTTCTTATCTATGGAGACCAAGTATAGGCCAGGATCCCCTCATGCCTTCGAGGGGGTCCCTGTAGCTTTGGTCAGCTTACTACCTCCACCCCAAACATTACTTTACTTCAAAATTGGAAACAAAAAAAGGAAATTTGCACAACAAAAGAGATCATATACTGAATTTGATGAAAATTGCAATAGCCAAGTTAATTGGAAAAAAGAAAAGAGAGTCATGGTGTCACTACTTTTACCTTGGGTGGCCACAGCTAAGGCTCCAGGTGAGCTTTCTCACCTAGAGTGTTGGCTTAGTAAGCAGGCAAACGCTACCTACACTGCACTCAGTGACCTGCTTAGTGACACTGAGACTACCAGGCACGCAATATTCCAAAATCGAGCAGCAATAGACTTTTTGCTGCTTGCCCATGGACATGGCTGCCAGGACTTTGAAGGGATGTGCTGCTTCAACCTTTCTTCGCACTCAGAATCTATCCACATAAACATCCAGAAGCTGAGGGAGCAAGTAAAAGAATTAAAGGTTGAGAACTCAGACTGGATCAATTAATTTTTCAGACAATAGGGGTTAACAGGATGGGTTTCATCTTTTGTTAAAGGAATTTTGTATGTTGCAATAATTGTTTGTATCATTCTAATTTTGTTTCCCTGTTTATTTAAGTGTCTTCAAAAATCCATTGGAGTCTTCACAGTAAGGAAAAACAGGGGAGTTGAGGAAACTTTTGAACCGCTCAGGGGTATCCCCAGGGCTTTGCCCTGGAAGAATATACCATAGAGTCTCCCTACTTAGGCTGAAAGAAAAGACTCCCCCCATGGTGCCTTGCAATGATATGATCTACCTCAGTTTTGCTTTCCCCATATGCCCCTAATTCTCGTGGTTTCTCCTTTTCGTGTTTCCCCATTGGTTGTGGTATCCCTGATGGCCTGCCCTGTGTCCCCTAGAGGGCACTGCCATTTGCCTGCCCTTTGTACTGCTCCTGTGCCCCCAGACCATTGGTTCCTGGCCCCATACTTAACCCTGTGCACACTACATGGTCTGGTCTTTTGTCCCTGATTCCCTACAGTGTGGTGAATGTAATAAATCCTCACTGAAATTCATCATACAGAAGGCCCTTCTTGCCTCTCTTCACTGAGCTAGCCGTGGTGTGTTTGGTGTGTGGACTTGACTGCTTTGCCTGAGTGCCTATCCAAGCAGCCTTTCCAAAAGAGATGCTTATTGGGAATAGGTAGCAGCAACCACCATCTAAATCCCACGTTGCTACAGGGAAAGCTTAAAAATAAGTGGTCAAAAAAACTGTCTTTCCCCACTGCTTTACAGCCTTCAAAATCCCTTTGATAATTGTGGTAGGAGCACCTTACCCAGTGTAGTGGTTTCAGTGTCTACCAGAATCATTTATTCTTTTTCCTACTCTGAGAAATTATTAGGAGAAAAGCAAAGCAGGCTCAAATTTAAGGGGCATAAAGATAAGTTTATTAACACACTAAAACAGGAAAATGAGAATCAAAATGAAACTTTCAAAACACTCCTCCTTCCCCCCACAAGAGTTCACTTTCCCTCTAACAACATAAAGAGACAAAACTCAGAACTCTTAGTCAGGTACCACCCATAAAATACTCTTTCCTCAGTTCATTTGGAGAGAGAAGTTTCTAGTCTGCCATGCAATTTCCCCACTAACAACATAGAACAGTTCTCTTGTAGGTCTTAGATCTAAAAAACAGCTGCCCGGGAACCTGCTTTTGTGAAGTCCCTCCCATGGGCAGTTTTCCCGAACTACATATGGGTCATGGACAGAACTAGGGTGTCATTTTAAAATGGACAGTTCAAATGCAAAGGATTTTCTTCATCTCTTGGAACCGATATCTCTTTTCTCTTCTTCCCTGGGGCAGAGGGCTTCTTATCTCATCTCTCTTTCTCTGTTCAAACTTCTCATGGGATCACAGCTTTTCATAAGATCAATATTCACTTAGTCCATCACAAATACCTTTGCTTTAATCCATCTCCCCAATCCATATTGCCCATGGTTTAAAGGAATATTCTAGCATATTACAGTTCACTACCATGGCTCATAAAAGACTTTCAGCCTAAAAAAACCAAGACATCTTCTCCATCTCCTCGCAATTAGGATTTTTACTCTCTCTCTCTCTCAGACTTTAGTCTCATGCTGTGTCTCTCTAAGTTTCAGTCACTGTCATTTCTCTCACTCAGAGAAGGATCAGTGCTCTGCAAGTTTCATTTGTGCAAGGAATGAGTTAACATTCTTCCCTGGGCCTGCAGATGGTCATGTGATCTCTGCCAGGCAACAGCTCTGGCTGCACAGCTGTGGGATTCCAAAGCTCTGCCGATGGGGGAAGAGAACTCTCGCTGAGGGATCTCAGAGCAGCCTGGCTGGTGGATGCCTCCTGCCCACCCCTCAGTAGCAATCAGGGTGGGCCCGGCCCCGCTGGGCATATAGCTGCTGTCAGGGGCCCAGCGGACATCTCCCTTGGCCCTGCTGGCAGCGGGGTAGGCTTTAAAATCAGCTAGATATTAGTAGCTGCAGCCTCCCCTTCCCCTGCCGGCAGCTGATAGGGCCCGGGGCATGGCCAGGCCAGGGCTGGCTCCCCCCCAACAGGGAGGAGCTGGGTGGGGCCAGGCCAGCCTTGCCCATTCCACAGAGCAGCCGCAGGGACCAGTTGTTACCTGCTCCTCTGGCCAGAAAGAAAAGGGCCAGCTCGGACACAGTCTCAGCTTTATATGTGTATTCACGAAGTCGCATCCAGCTTCCTCAGTAGTTAAACAATATGTCAGTATCTAAGAACTGGATTCTGATAGGTCCCTGCCTTTTCCAAAACAATTCCAAGGTCCTTACAGGGAACTGTTTCCACTTTAACTAAAATCCAAACTGTGTTAACCCATTACATCCAGCTACCGTTAGAGAGCTTAACATGTGCTTGATTCCATCTGCCTCAATATTTGGAACAATGGTAAGGAGGGCAGTTGGGGGTCCAACAATCTAAACCCAAAGACAAAGTCCACTCACAAACACTTTTCCCCACACATATGCCTCCTGTTCTATTTAGACAAAAAATGCTGTTACATGACGGTCATGAGTTGGAGACAGACGCACGACACAGTACACTCCCAGAGTCATCAGCAAATAACAACTTTTATTGTCTAAGACTCCCTTTTATAGGGAGTTTGAATTTCCCAGGCTCAGATAGCCGATTGATTGGGAATCTGCACCACCCATATCTCTGGACAGTGATGTGTCTGCATCCAGGGCTTAGATGGGATTGGCTGAGATCTTTGTTCCCCTAAGGTCGTCTAGAACAAGCCAGGTGTTGTGGTTTTAAGTTCACCAGTTTCCAGTTTCTGTTTCCCAAAATTAGTGTAGTGGTTTGAGTGCCTACTAGAATTATTTGCTCTTTTTCTGTTGTGAGATAGGATTAGGAGAGAAGCAAAGCAGGCTCAAAACTTAAAAGGGTATAAAGACAGGTTTATTAATAAAACTACAAGAGAGAAAAAATTAATAAGAATCAGAATAAAACCTTCAAAACACTTCCCCCTCACACACAACTTTCCTTTTCCTTCTCAAGGACAACGTATAGAGACAAAACTTGGAACCCTTGGTCAGTTAACCACTTATAAAATAGTCTTTCATCAGTTCTTTTAGAGAGAAGTCTTTTTTGATATGGTAATTTCCTCACAAGAAAGAACAGTTCTCTTGTGGCTTTTTAATTCTCACAAAGGCAGCTGCCTGGGAATCTGCATTTGTGAAGTCCCTCTCATATTACGCAGCCTTCCCACAGCTGCATATGGGTCATGGATGCTCCTGGTGTACCATTTTAAAGATGAGCAGTTCTAAAACCAAAGGTTTTCTTCATCTCTAGGAACAGAGATCTTTTCTCTTTCTAGGGGCAGATCTTCATATCTCTCTCTCTGTTCAAGCTTCTCATAAAACCACAACTACTTCAATATTTACTTAGTTCACCAAAATACCTTTGCTTAGATCTAATTTGAATACTCTCGTCATCTTCCCAATACATAATTCCACTACTTAAAGGGATATTCTAGCATGTTACAGTCTATTACCACAGCTCACAAAAGATTTTCAGCCTAAAACCAAGGCAACTTCTCGTTCTCTTCCATCTAAGATTCAACTCCTCCTTTGCTTACTTTGATGTCTTCATATTGTCTCTCTACATGTTTTCACTCTGTCTTTTCTCTCACTCAGAGGATTTAATGTTTTGGNAAAGATTTTCAGCCTAAAACCAAGGCAACTTCTCGTTCTCTTCCATCTAAGATTCAACTCCTCCTTTGCTTACTTTGATGTCTTCATATTGTCTCTCTACATGTTTTCACTCTGTCTTTTCTCTCACTCAGAGGATTTAATGTTTTGGAAGTTTCATCTGTCAAGGAAAGAGTTAACATTCTCCCAGGTCTGCAGAGGGCATGATGGTTCTTCCCTGGGCAGTGGCCAAAGGAGGTAAAATCAGGCCATGCCGGGCTGCAACGAGGGGGGGAGGGCAGCTAGGATCTCACAGCAGCATGACCACAACTGGGGCTTCTCTCCCTTCCTCTGCCCGGCAGCTGCTACCGCCGGGTGTCTGGCCCGGCCCTGCTAGCCCTCTCAGGGCTGCAGCTTTAGTGGCAGGATATTAGCAGCCGCTAGGGCCTGATCTGGCCGGGACAGGGCCTCTCTCCTCCCTTCCCCCTGCCTGGCAGTCACTGGGCCCGACCCCAACCCAGGGCCCAGTAGGCTCCCCGGGAAGGGGCCTGGCCCTGGGCAGGACCTGGCCAGCCCAGCCCTGGCAGCAAGGAGGGAGCTGGGCCCCCCTGTTGCCTGTTCCCAGTCCAGAAGGAAAAGAGACCTTCTTGGGATTTCTTGGACTTCTTGGGAAAATCACTTCCTTGCAAAACCAGCACACCAGGTTAGTCAAATTGGATTTGTTATGATCAGATGTATTTTGTCCAGCTACAGACCAGCTGTACACTGCTACAAATGCCTCTTTTAGAAGAATGAAGCTGCCATGGACTTCCTTCCGCATCCCAAAATCCTGTTCCATTATGGACCTCACTCAGGGTGCTGACCCACTGTCTTGGTTTGGCAAGACAGGTATCTGCCAGGGAAAGCTGGAGTTTTCCTTGGAATGGAGAATAGGAATATCAGTTCTTTACTAGGAATATTAAGAATACAAATGTAGTATTACAAAAAAAACCAAAAAAACAAAAAACAAGCAAACAAAACAAACAGAAAATCCTAGAAACCCTGACAGAGTCAGAAATACAACCTGATGCCCTGTTGGTCAGGGTGTTGGAAGCAGTCCAAAAGTAAGCCCTCCTGGAGTGGCAGATGTTGTCTTGGAGTAGAGATGGTCCTGTAGAAAACAGTCCAGTAATGACGAGATGGGTCCAGTCTTCCTTCAGGAATCCAGTGGAAAGCCAGAGTATCTGGTGTTCCTACATCTCAGTTTTTTATCTGGGTAGGAATGGTTTGCCCCCCCCCACTGGGTAGAGCATCTAACAATGGGATGATGTAATGTGTCATGTCATTGGTGAGCCTTAATGGCCCATTACCAAAAGATATCCCCCAGAGGGTGGAAAGAGATAAGGAACAATCCCCCACCCGGTTTTAACAGCTGGCCCATTTTTAGAAGGACAGCTGCCTCCCTCCTCCATGGAGTTACAAGAGATAAGGAAAACACCTCCCCAACTGGTTTCAACAGATGGAATAGAATAAACATTTTTTTGGTTACATGACCAAAGACATCCACTGTTTATGTTCGACTGGGCTAGCCACATATGGCCAGTCTTCAGATCTTCCCGGTCCTCCGCAAACCCAACAGTTGCTAAGATTACAGGTTTTTGCTACTTCTTCTCCTAGGGTTAAAGAATGATTCTCCCACCTCTGGCCCAAACCTAACTTACAATATAAAGGTAAGATTATTAAAAAAGAAAAACATTCTAATGGTGTAATTTAACTACTTAATCTAATTCTCACATTGTCTTCCATACCACCTGTGGCGAGAGAAGGCACAGAAACAACTTAACATAAGGAA
>SWJQ01001348.1:39739-52888 GCA_007252995.1 Zosterops borbonicus | reverse complement strand
ACACATCTCAGTAACACTTGGAAAGGTCCATACCACTTTGCCACCTGTGGTGCTTCTTTCTACTCCTTAACTAGGACCCAGTCTCCTGGTTGGATGTTATGAACAGCAAAGTCCAAAGGCAGGGTCTGTGCCAACCGAGCTCCCTGTCAAAGAGATTTCACAAGAGACAGTATCCTGGCCACGCCCTTGGGTCTTTGGATGCTGCCTCCTCAACCATGCAGTCACTGTCTTTGTGATCAGACCACCACTAAAGTTCTATATTCAGTCACTCCATCACTCCTGTCCTGTTTATTTGCCATGCTCCGCCCAGCTGGACTGGACCCAGAATCACACTGCCTTTTGTGATAAGTGGCTGCCTGAATTGGGTCCCCATATNTTAATAATGTCTATTGCAACACTTATATGGAACTAGAGAATGCTAAAGCAGGTAGCAAGTCTGACCTCACTATCTAGAATACACAGGATAATATTAAAAAAAGAATTATTGGAATAATAGACTAAAGGCTAAAAAGAAGCCCCATTAGTAGTAAAAGAATTTACTAGGTTTNTGAGGCATAGATTTGAGAAATCTCAACTGATCCTTTATAGTAGTTTAAAGAGCATATACAGTATATTAAAATATATTCTAAATAGTATTTTAGAATATGTGAGATANTATAGTAGTTTAAAGAGCATATACAGTATATTAAAATATATTCTAAATAGTATTTTAGAATATATGAGATAGCATTTAGTAACACTGTGTCTATTACCCTTTCACATATATTTAAACATTACAAGTATGAAACCTTCAGCATAATCAAAAGATAAACTAAAAGAATTAGCCTAAACAACAGAATAACAGGGTTAAGGGCACAAATAAAGAGAAAAACACGGACTCTAAGATGATACATTCTCTTGAAAACGTGCCAAGAAGGCCAAAGCACACATAGAAGAGATAAAAGTAAAGAGGTGAATAAAAGAAGACCACCACCACGGCCTGGAGACCACCACCACTAAGGACTGAGCATGCCCAGAAGAGCATGGAGTAATGACCATACCAAGCGAGGATGGGCAAGATCAGGAAATTAATATGTATGAAGAGAGTCTGTAGGATGTCATGCATATGTAAGACCTCAGAAAATAAGAAAGGGGGCAAATCCCCTGAGGATTATGCGTGTCTTTAGTGAAATTATTCCCCATGCATCTCAACGTCAATAAATATATACCGCTCTAACAACTAATAATAGTTGTAGGGGTTTTTTTCCATNATCTCGACGTCAATAAATACATACCGCTCTAACAACTAATAATAGTTGTAGGGTTTTTTTTTTTCCGCGACGTTTCAATATTGGGGAACCTCTTGGGTTTGGTTTGGCTGGGCCTTGGCTAACTGGTAGGAACTTTTCCTCTTCGCTGTGGATTGCTCATGGTCAGGCCTGACATATTTCAGTAAGACGGTCTTCAGAGGAAGCCCAGCCATCTCAAAAAGATGCCTGCAAGGAACACAGGAGAGTGGAGAGGGACAGAGCTTTTCCCGTCTTCCTACCCTTACCAGAGGGGCATATCCCACCTCATCTAAGTTTTTCTGCACTGCAGAATGTGTTTAAAGCTATCTACTTTAGAACAGGACGTATATGGACATTTCAAAAAAATTTTAGCAGACTCTGAAAAATGAGCTCNGGCGACCCACGAAGGGACACCCTCTGTCCAGCCGTGGAGGCGGGCAGAGTGGGACTCCCCAGGTGCTGCCAGGCATTCCCGGTGGGGATCCCCTACGTGCCTGCTCACCCGCGGGGGGACAGAAGGACCTGTCGGAGCCAACGCGGATGAAGGTATGTATTAATCTAAAATGGAAAGCATATGCTGAGATAGGAGGGCTCCAGTAAGACGCGTGAGAGACGTCCACGCACTTGGGTGTACTGCCCTGGGGGTTTGCTTGCAAGCATACTGGCTGGGAACTGGCGAGGGCCAGCATAGGGATTTAGGGGATTGCCTGGTCAAGAGGCGACCCGCTAGAGGCCTTAGGGGTAGGCCTAAGAAACCCCTGCATTAGTGAACCGCGGTTGTAAGGTTATAAGAACAAAGTTTGGACTTTTTGTGTGTGTATGCGTGAGACAGCCAGGAAGCGACAGCGCATGGTGTGAGCAAGGCACAGTGAGAAATGTAGTATTGAGAAAGGAGGAGGAGAATCCTCACTCCCAAGGCGTCTCAAGGGAATTTAAGTAGATTTCTGCCTGAAGAGTTGCTAATTTGTGGACAAGTGTGGTGGTCAGACGTGTTTGTGCTGATTTCGTGTAGGTATTGTGCATCAGAGACACCCTTTGCTTTGCATGGCTGAGGCAGCTGAAAGATTCAAAGCAAGTGTCACGTGTTTGTATTGTGTGTTTAGTAATGTGTATTCAGACTGTTTATTGTAGAGAAAACTGTGTATTATGTAATTCATAGGATTCCTCTCAGCCCATCCCAGGTTGAGAAAAGTATTTTGTTTCCAGGAATGCAAAATAGCCTAGAGAGCAACCAGGGAAATTGATTTTTCCCGTACCTGTGGGACTGAAGAGTCATGCAAGGCTGGCGGCGCAGGGTGGAGGGGGGAATAGAGGGCTCTCTTCCCCACGCCACGAGTGGTTGAGCTGCCTTGCAGTGAAGTCGCTCGCTCTCCCCTTCTTGCCGGACCTGAGTGCCGCCGCTTGCCGCTCGCTCGCCTTCCCCCCCGCCCCGCTCGTACTGCTGAGCGCTGCCCGCTCGGCTTTCGCTGCGCGCTCAGTCCCTGCCGTCCCGCACACAGCCCGCCGTATTTCTCCCTGCCGGCTCGCTGGCTCAGGTGTGACTGAGCAAAAACTGCTCGCTGCGCCGTGCGCTCCCCCCCCAGCTTCGGCCCCACCGGTCGCAGGCACCTGGTACAGGCGGGGCCTGCCAGAACCAGGTACCTTGTGTGCAAAGCGTATCTCAAATACATTTCTGTGGTGTTATATGTGTGTATTATAAAATTGGCTTTTCGCAAGATGTGTGCTACATGATTAATAACATAGTAAGGATATAGGATATAAGTTTATTTCTGCTATTGGTAAAAGAAGATTAGATATAATGGGAGTAGTTGATGTAAGTATGCTTAAACTGTCTGTTTGGTTGGGATAACATCCAGTGAACATGTAAAGAAGACTCTGCTACTGATACACCAACTATCAGCATCTACCACCTGCAGAAAGCACGGACCAAGGCCCAAACTGGAAGTGATAAAAAGGACACAGCCACGAAACACGCATGCTCTAAAAAGGAGGACCCAAGGAGAGACCATGCAAAGCAGTTCCTAGAATATGGAAACTAGTTTATGGAATTTTATGAATATTCATATATCGATATAACGGGAAGGGTATTTAACGAGTATCCCCGAGAAAGCAAAGTGTGGACTTGGCTGAATGTCAAGTCACCCGGCCAGCCGTTCTTAGTTTTTTCTTATCTCCTAATTGTCTTAATTATTTTATTAAACATATTCCTTAAAATTTACTAAAAAGTGAACATCGTTTTTCACATGTGGTAATACAGCTATAACTCCAAAAAGTTAATAGCTTTCCAGCCTTCTGTAAATACCCGAACGTAGCCTTTTCCTCTTTTTACGGCTGCCTCCTCTTCCATAAGCTGTGAAAACATTCTATTTTCCCCTTCAGGACCCATGTTGGGACCCCAACAAAACGGCAGGTAAGCAAAAGTTGTTAAGCTACCAAAAGTGAATAGCAAGGGAAGTAGAAAAGACTATACCTAAGCCTATAAATTAGTCAGCTTTATACATATTAAAATAAGATCCCTCTAAAAAAAACCCCTGAATTTCTAGACCGCCTGAGAGATGCCAGGCGCTGCCACACCTCACTGGATCCGGCATCCAAGATAAAAATACAAACTTCAAAACTCAGAGAGTCAGATGAGAGAAACTTAGAAGTCTTGTTGGAAGAACTATAGAAAATTTTTAGCAATCAGGAAGAGAAGTACAAACAAAAAAAGAAAAAGTTTGTGACAGTGATATATAAAAAAAAAGAGAGGAAAACATGGGTGTAGATGAAGATCACCCAAGCAAGACCAGCCTCAGCTGGGCAGAGGCCAGTGTGAAAATTTTAAGAAGTTTGGCCACTGAAAAATAAGTGTTAAGAACAAAGATGAGGTGGACACGAGGCAAAGAAAAGAGAGGGTAGTGGCACATGTGCAAAAAGCTGAGGGGGACTGAGAGTGTCTACCCCAGCAGACCCGCTGGTTATAAAATAAAGCTGGGGAAGGAGGAGAAAGAAATAAAATTTTTGGTTGACACTAGAGCAATATATTCTGCTTTGAACAAGGATTTAGTGCCTATAGATAATAATTATGTTACAGTGGTAGGAGCAACTGGCCAATCTGAAAAAGCATATTTCTGTAAAAACATTAAATTTAAGAGAAATTGTTCTGGAAGTAAACAACGAGCAATACATGGAGGTGTTAAGTCTAATACTAACAGCAATTGAGACTGAAGAAAAAATTGCCAAAGAAATATTAAAACCAGGTATTCCCTGGAATATGAGCCTCTGATGTGCCAGGAAGAACAAAGAATGCTACCCCTATACAAGTTAGGCTTAAAGAAAGAAGACAACCAGTTAAGATTAAACAATACCCTTTGAAGAAGAAAAACAGGAAGAGAATTAGCCCCATAATAAAGAAATTTTTACAGCTAAGATTGCTGAAGGAGTGACAACCTAATTTTAATACCCCATACTAGCTATTCAAAAACTAAACCGGTCATATCAGCTAATACAGGACTTAGGGGCAGTGAATAAGATAACAGAATCTTTATCCTATAGTGGCCAACCTATACACATTGTTAACATGCCTAACACCACAGCAAATTTTATTTACCATTCTAGATTTAGAAGATGCCTTCTTTTGCATTCCTATCCATGAAGCCAGTAAAAAAAAAAAAAAACCATAATTTTTTTGCATTTAAATGAAAAAGCCTGAAAAGCGAGAGCAAAACTCAGCTCCTATAAGCCTTATTTAGAAGACAACTTGCAAAGGATCTGGAGCCCTAAAAAACCCTACCAGAAGATAGCCACCAGAACAGAGGAGCCATGTGTGGCCTGGGCGGACTCCAGGACAGAGCCATAAATAGTGTAGATTATGAATCTACAATTATGAACCACTCATCAAACCCCTACTTACTGCAAATAGAAGTAAAGACCTTCAGTAGACAAAAAGGCCAACTAGACCTACAAACAGCTGAAGAAGGCTTTCATGTCAACTCCATCCTTAAGACTCCTGGATGTAAATAAATCATTCTTCCTGTTTTCCCATGAAAAACCGGGAATTGCCCTGGGGATATTAGCCCAAGACCTGGGCCCATGTAGATGAGCAGTTGCCTATTTTTCAAAGCAGCTAAATGCAACAGCTAAGGGATGGCCTGAGTGCCTAGCGCTGTCGCAGCAGTTATAGTAACAAGATTATGTGAAAATAGTTGTGACTAACATCGTCAATCCAGCTTCTTTCCTCTGCAAGAACCAAGGGGAGCCAACAAAACATAATTGCATAAAAAACATCGAAGCCATCTACTCCAGCCAACTAGACCTGAAGGACACCCCTCTCACAGACACAGAAACCTAGTTTACTAATAGAAGCAGCTGTGCTATTAGTGGAAAACAATACACTAGATATGCAGCCACTACCTGTAGAGAGGTTCCAAACCCTTACCAGCAAACACCTCTGCACAAAAAACTAAAATAATCGCACTAACCCGTGCTCTCGAAATGGCAAAAAAGAAGAAAATAAACATTTATACAGACTCAAAATATGCTTTTGGAGTGGTGCATGCACATAGAGCCATTTAAAAAGAAAGAGGACTACTGAACTAGACTCACAAGAGAAAACATGAAACAGTCTGATCACCTGAGAAAGTGGCAATCATGCATATAAAAGCCCATAAAAAAGTGAGCTCAGAATTAGAAGAAAGACAAACTGGCAAATAGAGAGGAAAAAGAAGCAGCAAAAAATGAAGTAACAACAGAAGGGGTTTTGGTTCCAGACAGACAAATTCCTCTCGAAGGTAAGCCAGTATATGACAAAAGGAACAAAAAGTTAATTAAGAGTCAAAAGAGAACATATAACCAAGAGGTAGGCAGTTACAGAAGACAACAAAATAGTCATCCCTTCTCCTTTATTATAGCCATTAGTAAAAGAGAAACATCAAAAAACACACTAGAAAATAAATATAACTATCTAATTAAAAAAATAGTGGCCAGGAATCTATACTCCACTGTCGCTCAAGTAACTCAGCACTGTGATCTTTACCTCCAGACCAATCCCAAGAATATACCTAGACCAAAAATGGGCCAAATTAGAAGGGCCAAGGGCCTGAGGAACAATGACAAATGAATTTCACTAAATTGCCAAGAAAAGGGGGGTATAGGTATTTATTAGTATTAACAGATACCTTTTCAAGATGGCCAGAAGCCTTCCCCACAAAGACTGCAAAAGCCCAGAAAGTAACTAAGGTATTGTTACAAAAAATAATACCCCATTTCGGAGTTCCAGCCACGATATCCTCAGACAGAAGGCCACACTTCATTTCAAAGATTGTGCAACAGATCTTTTGTCACCTAGGCATAGATCGAGAATTCCACATTCCATACCACTCCCAATCGAGTGGCCAAGTAGAAAAGATAAACCATTTAATTAAACAACAAATTGTGAAATTAAATCAAAAAGTTAATTTACCCTGGCCCCAATCCCTCCCATTAGCACTAAAAAGAATTCAGACCAAACCCAAAACTAAAAGACTTAGCCCCTTTGAAATGCTATACGGGAGACCATATGACATACAAAAAAAGTTGTCTACTCAAGTTAAAAAAAAAAAAACATTGACTGCTTATATAGTAGCCTTAAGTAAACTACTCAGAGCAATTAAAAAACATGTAGCTAGAACTCAGAGCACAAAGCTTGATGCACCAGTACATGACATACAACCTAGAGACTACGTGTATGTTAAGTCTCTTGCAAAAAAACCCTTAGAACCACAGTAAGAAAGACGGTACCAGGTGTTCCTTACTACTTACACTGCAATTAAGATTAAAGAACAAAGTGCTTAGATACACCACAGCCGAGTTAAGAAGAAAATTCCAGAAGATTCTCAGAAGGCAACACCAGATGATGGTAAACTAAAACTAAAATTTACCCAAGCAAAATAAATGCATTGTAGCTAGAGATATCTATTAACTTAACCCACAGCAAATGTGTGCAGAAAATTGTCCTGTTTGCAATCATAATTATATTCCAAAAGTCAGAAGGTGTGTCTAACTTGAGCAACACTGAGTGGCCATAGTCCCAGGCTTTTATCCAATACACTAAATCCATGAAAAAANCACAGCAAATGTGTGCAGAAAATTGTCCTGTTTGCAATCATAATTATATTCCAAAAGTCAGAAGGTGTGTCTAACTTGAGCAACACTGAGTGGCCATAGTCCCAGGCTTTTATCCAATACACTAAATCCATGAAAAAAATTCTAATTTAGTAGATCTAAACTTATCAACAGTAGTTATGCATAGAAACCAGGTATATAAAAAACAAGAATGGCAAAACCAAAAGTTATAGTCACTCCAAAAGACTATAAGAGAAAAAATTAAAGTAAGATGCAAGATAGTTAATAAGACTACCCATAAAAAAGCCATTGAAATTAGTGTCTCAGCCTCCTCTTCAGATAAACACCAGGAAAATTGTGATCATTTAAATAAAGAAAATTGTTAGTATAATTTTACTTTAAAACAGGCTGTAGAAGTAGTTTGTCTTTGGGTGCAAGATACTATAGAACTTTCATTCAAATTTAAAATAAACACTGAAACTAAGCCTATTACAGCATACACCAGTACTCAAGCCCAAACGCAAATTACGCCAATAAAACCTGAGCCTAAAATTTATGAGGCTGGCCCATACGTAATTAGAAACTCAGGCCAGCAACAACTGTTGTTTAATCCAGAGTGGTTCCTAAAGCGAGTANAACACTGAAACTAAGCCTATTACAGCATACACCAGTACTCAAGCCCAAACGCAAATTACGCCAATAAAACCTGAGCCTAAAATTTATGAGGCTGGCCCATACGTAATTAGAAACTCAGGCCAGCAACAACTGTTGTTTAATCCAGAGTGGTTCCTAAAGCGAGTAGAATTATTAATGCAAATTAATATCTCAGAGGTCCAGCCAGACTGTGCTCCATTTCTAAAAACATCTTTTGAGAGTTAAACCACATGGATACAAAAGCAAACACACCTTAAAGACAGACAACAAAGAGATCTAACCGGAATACTGGGGACAGGACTAGGAGTCCTAAACAAAATTAATTTGAAAATAGTAATAAATAAGATAACTTCTGCAGCAAATAATTTAGCAAAATTAAAGCAGCCCCTATAATCATCTCTACTAAAGTTAAAAGTTAATCAATGGCAAGTTTCAAAGATGTTACCAAAATAGAGGAAAGCTAAGAACCTAGACCATTAATAATAGAAGCACTCAATGTAGCTCAAGACAATGTATCTTTGGTTCTCAGTTGTATACAAGCACAATTGTAGATGCAATCAACTGCTGCCCTGATCATAAAAAAAAAGTGAAAGTATCCTCCCAATTGAAATCCAAAAAGCTATTTAGAATAATGCTAAAGATTTAGAAAGAAAACTTCAGTCCTGGTTGACCCTAGTAAATTTTACCCATAATCCCACCACCAACACAGCCCCTGCCTTTGTGCTCACAATAAGTAATGCCACAACCTATATCCCATTGAACATAGTCTGTGGGCCCGAACAGTAAATAAAAAATAGCAAACTGTAAATCTAGAATCTTGCATTACCCAAGGGCAGCAAGAATTTGTATGCGAGAG
This sequence comes from Zosterops borbonicus, assembly GCA_007252995.1. Lineage (NCBI taxonomy): Eukaryota > Metazoa > Chordata > Aves > Passeriformes > Zosteropidae > Zosterops > Zosterops borbonicus. The sequence continues at coordinate 44,029 of SWJQ01001348.1, read as the reverse complement.
CAACACAATTGATGCTCAAGATACATGTCTTGACACTAAGCAAAGTCTTTGTAATTTTGAAAGTCATCTAAACATTAATCAAAAGACTGTAATTATATACATAAGCCATAGTTGTGTGTGCTTAAGAACCAGTTGTACCTTTCTAGAGATAGATAAAAACAATGTGTCCCTACCTGCTCAGAACCATTCTAATTATTGTATATGCAATTTCATTAAAATTGTTAAGTGTGACTTTTTATATTTAGTACCAACAGTATCCCACCAATTAATCAAGTCTAATTATACAGCCTATCAACAATTGTTATCCACACCTGTCCTGGGTTGTAGTGTAGGATGTACACAAAGTATTTATTCTATCACCATCTTCATGAACTGTTGAAACCAAGTGGGGCAGTGCTCTAGTGTTGGACTGTCTTCTGCTAATGGCCCATCAACCCCTGGCCCATGACTCACAGGTAACTCCCTCCAGGACATATCTCTGTTTAATGGGCCATCAAGGACCCACTTCACAACTCCTCATCCCATTGTGAGATGCTCTGCCCAGGGGGATGAGTCAAGCATTCTCACCTGGATATAACCTGGGATTTGGAACAGTACAAGCAGCCCTTACCTACTGGATTCCCAGAGGACCAGAGCTACCAGAGCTTTCTACAGGATCACTGCTTCAGGAAGACCACCTCATCTGGACTGCTTCCACCATCCTGCTCAGGTTGTATTCTGACCTTGTCAGTGGTCCTTTGTGTTATTGCATTTATTTTATTTTATTTTATTTTATTTTTACCTTTTTACCTTTCTTCTTATTAAATTGTATTTCTGACTTTATGTCACCCCATCATTATTTTACTAATAGTAATAAAGATAAACTTAATAATGTCTATTGCAACACTTATATGGAACTAGAGAATGCTAAAGCGGGTAGCAACTCTGACCTCACTATCTAGAATACACAAGATAATATTAAAAAAAAAAAAATGAAATAATAGACTAAGAGCTAAAAAGAAGTCCCATTAGTAGTAAAAGAATTTACTAGGTTTATAGAAAAGGGGGGGATGAGGCATAGATTTGAGAAATCTTAACTGATCCTTTATAGTAGTTTAAAGAGCATATACAGTATATTAAAATATATTCTAAATAGTATTTTAGAATATGTGAGATAGCATTTAGTAACACTGTGTCTATTACCCTTTCACATATATTTAAACATTACAAGTATGAAACCTTCAGCATAATCAAAAGATAAACTAAAAGAATTAGCCTAAACAACAGAATAACAGGGTTAAGGGCACAAATAAAGAGAAAAACACGGACTCTAAGATGATACATTCTCTTGAAAACGTGCCAAGAAGGCCAAAGCACACATAGAAGAGATAAAAGTAAAGAGGTGAATAAAAGAAGACCACCACCACGGCCTGGAGACCACCACCACTAAGGACTGAGCATGCCCAGAAGAGCATGGAGTAATGACCATACCAAGCGAGGATGGGCAAGATCAGGAAATTAATATGTATGAAGAGAGTCTGTAGGATGTCATGCATATGTAAGACCTCAGAAAATAAGAAAGGGGGCAAATCCCCTGAGGATTATGCGTGTCTTTAGTGAAATTATTCCCCATGCATCTCGACGTCAATAAATACATACCGCTCTAACAACTAATAATAGTTGTAGGGTTTTTTTTTTTCCGCGACGTTTCAATATTGGGGAACCTCTTGGGTTTGGTTTGGCTGGGCCTTGGCTAACTGGTAGGAACTTTTCCTCTTCGCTGTGGATTGCTCATGGTCAGGCCTGACATATTTCAGTAAGACGGTCTTCAGAGGAAGCCCAGCCATCTCAAAAAGATGCCTGCAAGGAACACAGGAGAGTGGAGAGGGACAGAGCTTTTCCCGTCTTCCTACCCTTACCAGAGGGGCATATCCCACCTCATCTAAGTTTTTCTGCACTGCAGAATGTGTTTAAAGCTATCTACTTTAGAACAGGACGTATATGGACATTTCAAAAAAATTTTAGCAGACTCTGAAAAATGAGCTCCATTCTCTTAGAAAAATTTATAAGTTTAATAAAAAATAAAAATAGACAATTAGGAGACAGAAAATCAAAAGTTCCAGCTGGGGTGCCTCACCAGAAAGCATGCCTTTACTCTTTCAAATTCTATGTCTTAAGGATCACTGTGTTACATATTCAGTAGATCCTAATGCATGACTCAAACATTCTCTTTGGGTTTGATCCTTTTCAATTCTCTCCCAATCATTTTATCTGGTAGATCCATCTGTTGGTGGCTCCACTCCATCTGGTAACATGGATCTCATAAATTCTTCTCCTCAGGTTTTTGGTTATCTTCATTTGGATAAGAAACAGAAAGTCAGCAGCCTTTATGCAGGAATGCAAGGTGATTCCCATACCTTCTGGTTTGGTCAGTTTAGATGTTACAAAGAGAACAAAACCTAGTCTTTTTACTGTTAACCCTATGTTACAATCAGAAAATATATTTTTTTTNTTTGGTCAGTTTAGATGTTACAAAGAGAACAAAACCTAGTCTTTTTACTGTTAACCCTATGTTACAATCAGAAAATATATTTTTTTTACCTTTCTAAACTCTATTAATAAAAGATAATACAGTACAATTATACATATAGTATTCACTTTAATATTTGCGAAAAGCCAACTATATTATATGTATTTATAACACAGACCATAGGAAGGAGATTAGAAAATAAGAGCTAGAAATCCTTTTAAGATGGTGTTTTCACAACTCCCCGTGTGTGGCGGGGGTGGGCACTGCATCCCTGGCTGACACTGCTCCAGCCACCACCACAGGAGGTCGCGCGGGCTGTGATATTTTTACCTCAGCATTTTGGGATTCAGTAGGGGTTGAACTGTATGATCTAACAACTAAAAGGGACCCCTAGCCCCTTGCTTGTTGCCTGCCTTCCTCACAATACTCGAGATCCTGAAAGCTGAAGAAAAGCAGCACGATTTTAACTCCAGCACCATCCCCCAACCTCAGTCTGCTTCTAACACTTTAAACCCTGGGGATGGATCACGGGAGCGAAGCCTGCCAGAGACACGTGAGCCCTTGCAACCTGCTATTCCAGTAACTCCATGTTCTCTCCCCCCACCCCCCTTTAGACAACCCTGGAGTAGAATACTGTTATAAATACATATTATATGATTGGCTTTTCACAAATATTAAAATGAATACTATATGTGTTATGTTGGAAAGTTATGCTGTATTAATATAGTCTTTTTAGTAGTGTTATAAATATATTTTTTTAGGCTATAGCATAATATTAAAATAGAAACTATGTGATGTAAGATGCTTTTGGTAACTAGCTCAAGGAATGGGAAAGACAATCAAGAAATTCTTCACATTATCCTATCTGAGTAAAGAGAACAGCAACAGACACCAAAACCCCAAAGGAAGAATCTATTGCCTCCATTATCGGGGAGTTTGAGACTCCATGGAGCCACAGGAGGATTGATTTGCAAGATGGAATGATGGGGGGGAGGAAGTTGAAATTAAGCAGAAACACCCAAAGTTGAAAGGAATGTTTAAATTGTGTATGGGATTTATGAATATGCAATAAGCTATTGCTTTTAAGGGAAGATCCTTTGTTTGCAAATGAATTACTAAAAAAATATGGATATTGATCTAATACCGATATCCAACTATGAAGGACAACGACTCTCTAACAGTTTAAAGTTAGAAAGTGTATGTTTATTACGACGCCGGGCAGCGTGCGGGATCACTCCCAAATACACACGCGCAATTTACAGATCATCACAGGGTCTTTTTATGTACAGGAGTATTGAATACCCAAAACACAAATGCATATTCATAACTCTGGTATATCCCATTCCTCGCTTCATATAGTAATTAGCCAAAAAGCTATTAAGCGTGTGTTATAAATGATTAAGAGCCAATTCAAAATAAAAGAATTTATTTAACAATTTACCAAGATTGGATTGCAAAGCCACAATAAAAACAACATCGATCGAATGTCGGGTGGACAGGCTGAGGGCAAGAACAGTGCTATCCGACCGTGCCCACGAATGCTGGGTTTTTGGTGTACAGTTTTATACATTTTTTTTTTGTCCGGAGGCTATGAATATTGAGAAAGTCTGAATATTCATGTATTTCTTGTATTCCTGGGCTTGGTTTGAAAGGATTTCCTGTAAGTCTTAGAAGCTTCCCGGACTCCTTCTTTTGGGGTGTAGATGAAAATCCGAATTATTCATGTGGTTCTGAATTTTGGTTTCCTGTGAGTCCAGAGGGTCTCCCTGAGTTCTTTCTCA
>SWJQ01001348.1:7602-20348 GCA_007252995.1 Zosterops borbonicus | reverse complement strand
AAAAAAAAAGGAAGAAAAAAAAAAGAAAAAAAACAGGAGGAAAATAAAAAACTAAGCTTCTCCCCCTCAGCTAGCTACACACTAACTAAAAAGAAAGGGAACAACAACAAAAAAAAGCTCTCCGTCCCACGCCGTGTGTTGCTGACTCCGACTCTCAAGGCTAGCTGGCGGAGGAGGGTTTCTGAAAACAAAACTACACACCTCTCCCCCTCTGCTCCCAGACCCAACACGAAAGGCACAAAGGGCAATATCCAGCACAAACCCAACAGATGATTGAGGATACAAACATCATAACGTCACCCTAGGACAACCAAATATCGAGAACTCTATAATTTCATGATCATTATGCCCCAAGTGGCCTCCAATCACCACATCTCCCACCAGCCCATCTCTATTTGCAAACAACAGGTCTAACATAGTCCCTCCCCTGGTGGGCTCACTCACCAGCTGTGACAAAAAGTTGTCCTCCACAGACTCTAAAAACTTCCTGGACTTCCTCTTTTCTGCTGTATTAAGTTCCCAGCAGATGTCTGGTAGGTTAAAGTCACCTCCAAGAACAAGGGCTGGTGATCCCGAAACATTCTCCAGGTGCTTGTAGAATAAGTTGTCCACCTCTTCTTCCTGGTTGGGTGGACGATAATAGACTTCCAGTAGGATGTCAGCCTTGTTGGCTTTCCCCTTAATTCTTACCCATAGGCATTCAACTTCATCATCATTAGTTTCAATACCCATAGCATCAAAAGCCTCCCTAATATAAAGGGCCACCCCTCCACCTCTTCCTCCTTTCCTGTCTCTTCTGAAGAGCTTGTAGCCATCCAGTGCAGCACTCCAGCTATGTGAGTCAGCCCACCACGTTTCTGTGATGGTGACTACATCATAGTTTTGCTGTTGTACCATGGCTTCCAGATATTCTTGTTTGTGACCCATGCTGTGTGCATGGGTATACATGCACTTCAGCTGGGCTGCTGATTTCACCACTAACTCAGATTTACCACCCTTGGGCCTTCTTCCAGACAGCCCAGCTGCATCCCCTTTCCCCTTCAAACCTAGTTTAAAGCTCTCTCAATGAGTTCTGCCAGTTCATGGCCTAAAATCCTTCTGCCCTTAACAGATAGAGACCATCCAGTTCCAGTAGGCCAGGTGATGAAAAAATTACCCCATGATCAAAGAACCCAAAATTCTGCTGATGACACCAACCCTTGAACCACTTGTTATTAATGTGAGCTCTCCTATTCCTTTTATCTATTTTCTCCACTACCAAAAGAACTGAGCAGAACTCTACCTGTGGTCCTGCCCTATTAACCACTTGTCCCAGTGTCCTAAAGTCCCTTTCAATTGCCCTGACACTCCTCTTTTCAATCTCATCACTGCCAACCTGGAGAATCAGCAGTGGGTAATAATCAGAGGGCTGAATCAGCCCAGGGAGTCTCTTGGTAATATCCCATATCCAGGCCCCAGGGAGGCAACAGACCTCCCTGTGGGATGGGTCCAGTCAACATATGGGGCCCTCTGTTCCCCTCAGGAGTCACCCACTGGGACTACCTTTCTTTCCTTTTTAATGTCAGAGGTGGTGTAACTGACAGATGAAGTATAATTGGGAGGCCCACTGGACAGATAATTTTCTTCTATGTCATCTGGCTGACCTTCTAGATCCAGGGCCTCATACCTATTCTGAAGTGGCACCTGGGTAGGTGATGGGGGTTGGGAGGAATTTTTATTACCTCCCTGAGTAGTGACCCATTTCCACTCCCCTTCATCCACCGGGTGTTGTAGCAATGTATCTGCATAACTTGGAATACAAAATGCTCCAGCCAAACAACCACCTGTGGGTATTCGTCATTATCAGCACTTTTGGAATGTATCAAGGTTACAGAGACACAAACTGTTCTAAAAATAGGAAGAGCCTGAGAAACTGAATACCTAGACAACAAGAATGAGATAAAGGAGACCATGAAGGCTTGGAACTGTAGCAAATCAAATTCCCTAAGGGATGTATGTTGAGCTTGTGAACAAAGCAGAGGAACCAATCAAGAAATGCATGAACACATGAACAGTAGTCTTAGTATCTATAAATGTAGTGTAATGTAAACAATAAATGGCTCCTGCTGAAATCATATTGGTTCTGTCGTTCAGAGGTCCTGAGATCCTGCATGGTGGATGACCCACGACGTGATGAACACATGATAGTGAAGCAGATCGAGGACTCTTTGGACTCTGAGGAGGTTTGAAGAAGGTGCTGCAGAGTGAAAAGGCGGGAGGACCCAGTCAGAGGCTGGCCATGGCTGGGGGGAGTCAGAGGACAACTTCCACACAGAGTCAGGAGCGAAAGAAATCTCCCGGGAAAAGCTCTGGAACAAAATATGCTGCGCAGCGGATACACCGGATAAATCCAGGTGAGCGACCGGGGTTAGGGGATGGGGAAAGGCACTGTCAAAAGGAAAACAGGCCATGCTAAATGTCCCCTAGCTTATTCTCTCTGAGAGAGCAGTTAATTATGAACTGGAGGTCTTTAAAAGACTAATGAAGCTGAAACGGTGATCACTAGATCGACACCAAAAGAAGAGAAGAATCACTCTGCAAGTTGAGGCAAGAAATAAAAGATTTATTGCTCTGGGTAATTAAAAATCTCCCGGAAGCTACATACAGATAAAGTCACAGCTTCTTTGCTCCCTGTGTGCAGCATATTTAATGAAGTTATGAGCAATCTAGAGGTTCCAGCGAGCAGTCACGTGACTAGCCTCCCTGCAGAAACTGCGGGCAGGCCCTGCTGAAATTGGAGCCGCACTAGGCCCTGCTGAGCCCGTGTACCGACCCCGTGCCCTGTCCCAGCGAACCTTTTGCTGGCTCCCTCAGCCCCGCGCGTGGCTCGCCCAGCCTTGCAGATGTCCCCATCGGCCATATGGGCGGGCCTTCCGAGCAAACGGAATTTGAACATGGCGCGGAATCAGGCGGTGTCTCCCGGCAGCACTGTGCATATGCAGCACAGCTGTCCGCACCACAAAATGACAGCTCCCTTCAAAGACCTTCCGTACAACAAAATGGTGTCGCCCCATATGGAGCATGCGCATTACCACCGACGCCATTTTGTGACCAGCGAGACTCGCAGCCTCCAAGTACAGCACCATCTCTGGCCGTTTGTATTATTTCAAAGAGGGGCGGGGGAGGGAGAAGACCAGGACAGAAAATTATAAACAAATAGCAAGACTACGACGGCGAGGAAATGATTCTGTTATAAATGCAACGGCTGGCAAAAATCGGATTAATAACGAAACAATTTATTAGAAAAACAAGCCCAATCATCAGTAAAGAGAGAAACCACAAATAGGACGGGCAGCGTAGCGTTGGGTGGACAGAGGTCCGCACCCTAAGGTACAGATTTTCCCAAATCCACACGGAGCGGATCGCAGCCCGGGGTTTTATAGGGTTTTTCGTGTCCCGAGGCAAAACAGGTGTGGGGAATAGTCCAGCAAATAGTCCACATACATCTTTGGATGGGTTTCCCAGATTTGTCAAACTTTGCAAATTGTATTCCGGGAAGGTTCCTTTCACATGCGGATTGGGCCTGTCGGTCCATAATTATTCCGACGTGTAGTCTCCGGCAGAGAATTCCCCTTCGTTCGGGGAGGAATTTCTCTGTCTGGGTATGACGCCGATTCTTATCTGGGTTGGCCAGTGTCTTTGTTCATCCTGATGGCTCCTGTCCCGCTTTTTGTCTCGGGCTGGGAAGCGGCAGCTGGTTAGCTTGAGAGGAATTTTTCTACAGACTATACCTTTTCACATTTTTATATTAACACCAATTTAACATATATTTCTATATTTTTCATCACAAATTTTTACCCCAATGTCACATTTATCACAATTCTATCCTGGAAAAGGAGACCCATTTGCAAAATGCAGGCTCACTGAATTCAGAAAGAGACCCCTCAAATTTTAAATCAAAAGATTTTTCAGGAAACAGTTTAAAATCAACTAATTGGGCAGAAGTGAGACAAAAAATGATTAAAGAGAGAGATTTTGACGTAGTAAATGAACAGCTTTTAATTGTGCCTTGTTGGGAAACTCAAAAAAGAACGCTTGCCTCCTCCTCCACTGTGGCCGGAGACACAGAGACCTGGAGCAGGGGCAGAGCGGCTCCTCCTCAGCTGCTGCCGCTGCGGCCGTGGGCTGTGCTGCCCCACCAGCCGAGCCCGGCCCGGCCCCTGCCTGGCATCCCTCCCGAGCCCAACTGGCCCGGCCGTAGGGAACGCACCCACCGCCAAGGACAACATGATCAATCCCTGATAACCTGCAACTTGAAAAGATCCAAGAGCAACCAGTTTCACAAGGAGATGAAAAGACCTTGTCAGAAATCTCAAAGAAGAGAGTAACAGCAATCCAACAACCCAGAAACTTGCCAAAAAATACAGAAGGAAATAGAAAAAGCTTGAATATATTGTACAGACATCTCCAAAATGCTGCAAAATTGAATAGCAGTTTAACAAACTATAGGTTGTTGTCGCTTTTTCTTTAATAAAGCTGCAGTTACTATGAATTATACTTAAGGTTTTATATATATTTAATATAAATTAGGGTGTGAAAAACAAGGTTCACTTTCTAGGTAAATTTTAAGAAATAGGTTCAATAAAAAATAAGACAATTAGGAGATAGAAAAAGCAAAGTACAGCCAGGCCGGGTGACTTGGCATTTAGCCAAGTCCACAACCTGCTATTTCAGAGGCCTTTTTTAAATACCCTTTCTATGGCATCAGTCTTGTTGCATATTCAAATTTTTCCACAAACTAGTTTCTATATTCCAGGAACTGTTTAGCATGGCCCTTCCTTGGGTCCGCCGTTTTAGAGCATGCATGTTTCTTGGCTCTGTCTTTGAAATGACTAGACAAGGAGACCAGCTNCAGGCCGGGTGACTTGGCATTTAGCCAAGTCCACAACCTGCTATTTCAGAGGCCTTTTTTAAATACCCTTTCTATGGCATCAGTCTTGTTGCATATTCAAATTTTTCCACAAACTAGTTTCTATATTCCAGGAACTGTTTAGCATGGCCCTTCCTTGGGTCCGCCGTTTTAGAGCATGCATGTTTCTTGGCTCTGTCTTTGAAATGACTAGACAAGGAGACCAGCTCCTTTTTGATGCCTTTATTAAGGTCAGCTTTAGGTGGCGGCCCAAGGGATAGCAGCCTCTCCTGATGGACAACGCGGGGGAGGAGGTGTTCAGGATTGCTGCAGGGCAGAACTGGGGCTTTTGTCCTCGCGAGAGTCCCTAGGAAGACACTGGCTCATTGACAAGTCTAGGGTAGTCATGCGGTAAGGGTACTATTTAAGTCATGGTGACAAGACACAGAGCCCCAACAAGTAGCCTGATGTTTTTCCCTGCTCACTAACGTAGTTTGGAGTCCGGTCTGGGCAATGACTTGCTTGTTCTAGGAGTTTTTAGATATCAATTCCACTTTCTCTGGGGGCTAAGGCCCATAGGAGTCCTCTTTATTTGCATGCCAGGTGGTGTCATCGGTTGTCATGCGATTGCCATGCAGGGAGCAGCAGGGACTGGCANCCCCAACAAGTAGCCTGATGTTTTTCCCTGCTCACTAACGTAGTTTGGAGTCCGGTCTGGGCAATGACTTGCTTGTTCTAGGAGTTTTTAGATATCAATTCCACTTTCTCTGGGGGCTAAGGCCCATAGGAGTCCTCTTTATTTGCATGCCAGGTGGTGTCATCGGTTGTCATGCGATTGCCATGCAGGGAGCAGCAGGGACTGGCAGGGGAAATTCGATGTGAAGGGCTCCGAGGTAATGGAGAAAACATTTAGGAAAGGCATCTGCAATTACAATAACAATAGGTCTGAGGTAAACGGCATTCAATAGAGAAAGCCCCACAACAGGCAAGGTAAACAGTATCCAACTGAGAAGGCACTCCACAGTAACAACACTCAACTGAACCCAGGAACTTGTATTTTATTTCTTACATCTTCATTATCACCTCCAGCTTGGGCCTTGGTCCCCACCTTCCACAGATGGTCGGTGTTGATAATTGGCATGTCATCAGCAGGGTCCCCATCATATGTTCGCTGGATGTTATCCCAACTGTTATGGGGAATGTCTGTATAAAATAATTTGTGCTGGGAATTAAGAAATATGAAAATGAGAAAACACAAGCTGATATTGGGAAAGCTGATTTACATCTATAAGGGGACAGACGGCTCCAAGGAGGAACTGAAGCATTAATTTAGAAGAATTCAGGACTTTAGTTAAAATAGATATTGCTGAGGTAAGATAGATAAGCTTCCCTTTTGTTAACAGAAGCCGGATTTAAGGAACTGATAGATCATGGAGCCTGTCAAACTAGGCTTTTGCATCCTGAATAATCAATAGACTCCAAGAATACAATACAATCATAAATCAAACGGTCCTGGAAAAAAAGGATGCAGTGGTCCCATAACACTAAAAGGTTAAAAAGTCAAAGCGAAGAAGACCCATTTTACTTCATCATTTTTGGGACCCCACTCCATAAAAATTACCACCGACCCATTTCAAAGAACAAACTACGCATGCTTAATAGCTTTTTGGCTAATTACCATACGAAGCGGGGAATGGGATGTACCAGAGTTATGGATATGCATTTGTGTTTTGGGTATTCAATACTCCTGTACATAAAAAGACCCTGTGAGCATCAGTAAAGGGCGTGTGTGTATTTGGAAGCTATCTCGCAGGCTGCCCAGCATCGTAATAAACATACACTTTCTTTGTCCACTTTAAACTGTTAGAGAGTCTTTGTCCGTCATAGTTGGATATTGGTATTAGATCAATATCCATATTTTTTTAATAATTCAGAACCATGGAATTTGCAACAGGAAAGGAGTCTCAGCCATGGAGATGGGCAATCAAAGGTGCTCAGTTAGATGGTTGAGATCAGATATGCATCAACGACAGAACGTCCCCTGCTCGTCAAGACTGATCGGATCCGTATCGGCTTCTCGGAAATACCATCAATTACACTCCTCTGACCAGAAAACTATTCAGGAGAGCAGGAATCCCAAAAGAAGACACATGAATATGCAATCTGAGCAAAAGTGGACAAAGAAACCCTGCCTCGAGGAGAATAAACTGCGTATAAACTGCAGCTTTGGTGGCAAGATTTGTGAACGAGGGGAGACTGGTGCGATAGAGGCCTGTCCTACGTTCACCCAGCTTCGATCCCAGGATCGAGGTTGTCCTTTTATCGTGGCTTTCCAAGTTTGCTGTTGCGCGAAAATAAATTTTATTTTTTTTATTTTTCAAATCCGGCTGTTTCATTTATTACAGATTGGTGACCCTGGCGTGACACAATTTTGGGGTTCATGGACACCCCGCCTTGCTCAGGAGGCACCCTGCTGATTTTTTTAGCAGCCTGACAGTGTGGGAAACCCCGTGGAACCGATTGTATCATGAACAAATTTAGGCCTCAGCAACGATAAAAGGGGTTTGAGTTCAGAGCTCTTTTGAGAACTTGAGGGAGACCCAGGAGAGGGGTCTTCAGGAGCCGTGGCTATTTTTCACTCATAAAAATCTATGTGCACGAAGAGCCCATGCGAGAAAAGGAACTGTAAGGATCGCGTGGTTGAGTGAGCGTGACTACGCATGTGTCTGAGACGTGATAGTATCACGAAGTGAGAGCAGCCCTTGCAGCTGCAGTTCCATTCTCCTGCGAGGGAAATGGTTGGCCAATAGGGAAGCAAACGTAATGGGATAAAACCTCTTTTCATACGTAACCCCCAAAACTGGAAAGGTTTTTGGGGATTAGTCATGGGAGAGCTAAAAAGGAGGGTAAGTTCTTTGAGTTTGAGAACTGGTAAACCTTTTAGCTCAGGGCTTGGTAAGCCCAGAGAAAAACAGGCAAGGTGATCAGGAATACATCACCAGTTAAAAGCCCACAGAACAGTTTGCTGCAGGGTCAGTAGTTTGGCAATACTGATCGAAGGTAAGCACATTTTGGTTTAAATAAAAGAACAAAAGGGGTTTGTGTGTGAAATTGACATCAGACTGCACAGAAGGATCATTGGTAAGTAAGGGTTGAAGTCTTGAGCAAAATGGGACAGAAAAAGAGTAAGATGCAGAAAAAAAACCCTGAAAAACAAGAATCGGAAAGAGAGAATGGTGCTCTCGAAATCCCAAGGGATAGCCCACTGGGATGGATGTTGGAAAATTGGGGAGATTGTCCCAGGAGGAGGAAGTTGTCTAAAGAAAAGATGATACATTATTGTGTGGAAGTGTGAGGAGGTAAGGAAATAAGGGACCATCTGATCTGGCCTGGGTTCAGCACATTTGAGATATGGGCCTGCCGAGCACTGAATAAGTTTGTGGATAGTAAAATGCCAGAGGATTGGGAGGAAAGATGTTATGCAAGAATTTGGGAAGAACCTTGGATAGGGTTATTCCCGGTGAAAGCTAAAAAGGAAATTAAGACCCAGAGTGAAAAGTGGGAACCCCTAAATAACCTCCCGCCCCCATATCTGGTATCCATGCCTGCCCAAGCCCAGGCTCCTGTCACAGTTAGGGACACGAAAAGAACCACACTCACTCGTCAGGTAGAAGCAGGGAAAATAAAAAAAGTTTATCATGATTTAGGGTTTATATAGTATTTGGGATTTGGTCAAGGATTGGTCAATGAGAGGAACAGCTCTCTGACCCCAGTGGTGAATCCAGAAGTCCATCACCGAGAGGAATGAAAACAATATCCATTGTTTTGAGAGACTCCAAAGGAAACTATGTAAACAATCATCAGAAGGCTTAATATTATGGCAATATCTCACCCCCACCCACTCCTCCAGACCACATGCTGCAGCCCGTGCAAGCCCAAGCCCCCCCCATGGAGGCTTCGGCACCCTTGCCAGCACAAGCGGCTGCAATGCTCCCATCGCCAGCCGTGCCGGCTTTCCCATTGTTGCCATCTCCCCCGTCACCGCTGCTCATAGACCTCCAGCCCCCTCCAGTGTCTACCACACAGCCACCGCAGGTTTTTGGACAGCCCTACCCCTAGGTAAGTCTCCAGCCCCCGCTCCTGTTACCTTCCCAGCCCACCGAGTCTCCCCCCTTGCTAGCACCAACTCCTGTGCCCCAGCCCACACTGTCCGGGATACAGCTTCAGCCCACTTATGCTCTCCCACCAACCGGAGCCAAAAAACAAGCCTCACGCACAAGAATAACTTACTCTCCCCCGAGAACACGGCACAGAGTGAAAAAGACCAATGAGGAGGACAGTGAGAGGGAGGAAGAATGCCACCATCTTCTTCCACTGAGAGAAATGCCAACAGCACCAGGAGTCATAGGCTACGTAAATGTGCCTGTCAATACGGGGGATGTGAGGGCATTTAAAAAGGAAATGGGGAGGCTGATGGATGATCCTTTTGGAGTTGCTGAGAGATTGGATGAATTTTTAGGCACTAGCATTTACAGTTTTGAGGACATAAGCTTGATACTAAGGTCACTGTTTAATACTGAGGTAAGGGAAATGATCAGACAGGCAAGAATACAAGACTGGGAACATTGGAATCCTCAAGAGGTGACCGAGGAACAGAAATGGCCAAGCCAAGACCCAAGATGGAATGCTCAGTCTGAGGAAGGTAGGCGTAACATAGTAGATTTTAAAGAATATTGTGATTCAGGGCATACGGGAGGCAGTGCCTAGGGGGCAAAATATCAGCAAGATATTTCGGGAGTGCCAAGGGAGAGAGGAAACCTCGACTGAATGGTTGATCGACTGCAAAAGTGTTTGCAAGTGTATCCAAGTACAGATCCAAACTCCCTGATTGGGGAGGCGTTACGAAAAACCCAGTTTGTAGCCAAGTCTTGGGAGGACATTCAGAGGAAGCTTGATAAATTGGAAAACTAGCAGGAAAAGGTTTGCAAGAATTGTTGAGAGAGGCTCAGAAGGTTTATATGAGGAGAGATGAAGAGAAGCAGAAAATACAAGCTAAAGTGTTGGTGGCGGCAGTCAGAGAAGCCCAGAAACAAAAGCGGGTCTGGGACCTGGTAAAACCGACCTGAAACCACGAGACTCAAAGGAGGCAGTCTACCCCCTTGGGGAAGGATTCAAAAAATAAGAGGGAAGTCCCGGAATGTTACTACTGTAAAAAGAAGGGACATCTCAAGAGGGATTCTAGGAAGAGGATGAAAGATGAGCAGATCTTTCAAGAGGATTAGGGGTGTCAGGGGCTCTTCATTTTGGGGACCAAGACATCTAATGAGCTCTTGATAAAATTAAAGATAGGTCCTCAGAAGAAACTAGTCTCAATTTTGGTTGATACGAGCACAGAAAAATCCAGATTGCAGAGGTTACCACCAAGATGTACTAAAAGCAAGGAGACTATGCTAGTAATTGGCATGAAAGGCAAGTCATTTAAAGTGCCAGTGATAAAAGATGCAGAAACTGAATCAAAAACTAAAATTTGCCTTGGAGATATGTTGCTAGTAGAAGAACCAGACTATAACCTACTGGGAAGGGACCTGATTGTGGCTCTTAGAATAAATCTGATTGTAAAAGAATCCCAGCTGGTGGTGAGCTTGTATAAATTGACCACTGAGGATGAAGGTAAGATAGATTCTAAGGTTTGGTATGCCCCAGGGGAAGCAGGAAGGTTGGAAATAGAGTCTATATGCATTGAAATAGAAAGACCTGAGGAACCAATTAGAATTAAACAATATCCCATTTTGATAGAGGGAAGGAGGGGGTTGAAGCCAGTGATAGACGATTTAGTAAAAAGGGGAACTTTGGAACCGGTGCATGTCCAGACATAACACCTCCATCCTAGCAGTAAGGAAGNTCTATATGCATTGAAATAGAAAGACCTGAGGAACCAATTAGAGTTAAACAGTATCCCATTTTGATGGAGGGAAGAAGGGGATTGAAACCAGTAATAGATGACTTGGTAAAAAAGGGAACTTTGGAACNAAGGAAGACAGATGGGAGCTATAAGTTAGTGCAGGACCTTTGATCTGTAAACAAAAGAACTAGAACCAAATTTCCTGTTGTGGCAAATCCATATACCCTCCTAAATCGAGTTTCCCCCGAGGACACCTAGTACAGTGTGATAGATCTAAAAGATGCCTTTTGGACCTGCCCCCTAGCTGAGGGAAGCAGAGATTATTTAGCTTTCCAATGGGAGGACCCTGTGACAAAAAACAATTTAGGTGGACGCCTCTACCTCAGAGTTGTGTAGACTCATCAAATCTATTTGGACAAGCCTTGAAACAACTATTAAGTCAATTTGTGCCCGTGGAGGGAACCAAATTGTTACAATATGTTGATGATTTGCTAGTGGCAGGTCCTAAGGAGGAAAATGTGAGAACAAGTACCATTGCCTTACTAAATTTCTTGGGAGATAAGGGATTGAAGGTTTCAAAATCTAAATTGCAATTTACAGAGCCAGAGGTAAGATATTTGGGACATTGAATAACAAAAGGTAAAAAGAAATTGGACCCTCAAAGGGTAGCTGGTATTATTGCATTGCCTTCCCCAAGGACAAAAAGAGAAATCAGACAATTATTGGGGCTTTTGGGGTACTGCAGACAATGGATTGAGGGGTACAGTGAGAAAGTGAAGTTTCTCTATGAGAAACACCACCAACAAGTTGAAATGGTCTGAACACAGTGAAGAGGGATTCAAAGAACTAAAGGAGATCCTAATAGCAGCACCAGTGCTAAGTCTCCCTGATGTAAAAATACAATTTCAGTTATTTGTGGATGTCAGCAACCATACTGCCCATGGGGTACTAACCCAGGACTGGGCAGGGGCTAGGAAGCCTGTGGGATATGTATCAAAACTTTTGGATCCGGTAAGCAGAGGGTGGCCTACTTGTTTGCAAGCAATTGTGGCAGTTGCTTTGTTGGTAGAGGAGGCTAAAATTACCTTCGGAGCCCCATTGGTAGTATATACTCCACACAATGTAAAGGGTATTTTGCAGCAAAAAGCAGATAAGTGGCTCACAAATGCTAGGCTTCTTAAATATGAGGCTATACTGATACACTCACAGGAGTTGGAGATGCGAACNAATTACCTTCGGAGCCCCATTGGTAGTATATACTCCACACAATGTAAAGGGTATTTTGCAGCAAAAAGCAGATAAGTGGCTCACAAATGCTAGGCTTCTTAAATATGAGGCTATACTGATACACTCACAGGAGTTGGAGATGCGAACAACTTCAGCTCAGAATCCAGCCCAGTTTTTATTTGGTGAAGCATTAGAAGGAATTACTCATAATTGTGCAGAAGTAATAGAACTGCAAACAAAAATAAGACCAGATTTGGAAGAAGAGGAGCTAGAAGAAGGAGAGAAATGGCTTGCAGATGGTTCAACAAGGGTGGTGGAAGGGAAGAGAAAATCTATATATGCAATTGTGGATGTCAAAATGAAAAAGGTAGTAGAATCTAGGCCTGTCAGTGCCAGTTGGTCTGCTCAAGCTTGTGAGTTGTTGTCCTGGGTTGCAGTGTAGGATGTACACAAAGTATTTATTCTATCACCATCTTCATGAACTGTTGAAACCAGGTGGGCTAGTGTTTTCCCAAGGGTGTCTTCTGCTAATGGCCTTTGGGGTGTCTTCTGCTAATGGCCCATCAACCCCTGGCCCATGACTCACAGGTAACTCCCTCCAGGAGTTATCTCTGTTTAATGGGCCATCAAGGACCCACTTCACACTCCTCATCCTATTGTGAGATGCTCTGCCCAGGGGGAGGAGCCAAGCATTCTCACCTGGATATAAGCTGGTATGTGGGACAGTGC
>SWJQ01001347.1:27803-64395 GCA_007252995.1 Zosterops borbonicus | reverse complement strand
CAAGAGGCAAGGCCAGGTGAGACCTAAAGATAGAAAAGTNTCCTAAACCCAAGAGGCAAGGCCAGGTGAGACCTAAAGATAGAAAAGTTTCATACTGGACTCTTGGGAGGACTAATGATAGTCTTGATAATAAGTAGACCCATAGAAAGAGCTGGTTCAAAAGAATATTCCCCCATCTATGATGGGGAGAACTCACAGTCCTCAGTCAGAGTTTATACCAATGCAAACCCCACTTGCTTTGCTGACTTCCAACTCTCAACCTGTCAGGAAGAGAGAAAACAACAATTAATCACAAGAAATACTGCCACCTTTGAGCAATGCCTGATTGAAGAGTGCTCTATAAGAGAATGGTTTTGGCTAAAAGAAATAGGTATTTTAAGAAAAGTTATAAACCTCATAGAAAAAGAACCACAAACAATAACTGGAATAGGCAGACCTCTCAATAAAAACTTGTTTATTGGTTTGATAAAAAGAATTGACTACAAAAAGTCCCTAG
Source organism: Zosterops borbonicus (assembly GCA_007252995.1). NCBI lineage: Eukaryota > Metazoa > Chordata > Aves > Passeriformes > Zosteropidae > Zosterops > Zosterops borbonicus. The sequence goes on along the minus strand of SWJQ01001347.1, from coordinate 63,899 downwards.
TAGTCAAAAATGTGGCCCAAAATTAGACTCCTTTCAACACCAAAAACACCTCAGGGAAAGCCCCAAAAATTGGGCAAAAAGTGACAAAGCAAAACCAAGCTGTGATTGATATGAGCAATTATCAAACTTGGACAGGTAAAGTTTGGACCCCAGAAAGAATCATAAAAACATACAAGTCAACCACCTGGGTACAAAATAAGTCTTGGAGGTACAAAACCCTCATTTACCGGATTATCCAATCGCAGGCAATATTAAAAGTGATAGTAAATAAAACAGTCCTAGCCCTAGATCATGTGAGCCATCAGATAGCCCAAACAGGAGCAGAAGTAGACCGAATAAAATTGGTCGCAAACTATTTGCGAGCAAATGAAAGTAGCATCTGTGAAAAGTTTAATTCTTCAAAGTGCTGCTCTGGAACAGAAAATGAAAATAAAGTAACCCAAAAAATTTCCAAAAAAAGAGAAAACTTACATATGTAACTACCCAAAAGTGGACACCCTTAATCAATATCAATTGGTGGAACAATTTTAAGCCCCTAAAAGAAGCCTGGTAGAAGAAAATTGAATTTATAATCTTGAGTGTAGTTGTAATTTTCCTCTTTATTCAAATTATAACCTCCACAGTACAGGCAAGTCTTCAAATTCTAAAAATCAGCCCCAAAAAGCCTGCAAGTGTACTAAAACTGACCTCTAGTGCAAAAGTACTTGATAAAGCAGAGAAAATTTATAACGAATATCAGAAGTCACAAAAAATATATCACCAAAAATAAAGTTGATGCAGGTTAAAAAACCTGAGCAAAAGAAAAGAGGAGAGATTGAAAGAATAAAAATTAGAGAACTCCTAAGTATATGTTGAAAATTTGGAGTGTTGAAACCCTTGGTTTTTGTGTAATAAGTGTATTAATGTTTTAAATGTTTTAAATTGTAATGTAGCAGTGGAGAGCCACCTCCGTGGTCCCCCTGGAAAGGTGGGGGGGCCTGTTTGGTCGCTGGAGGCCACCGCGGCCCCCCCTGCCGATGTTGGAGCGGGCTTGCCCGCCGTCGAGACCGAGGGGGGGGGCTTGCCCACCTGCCTCCGAGGCCACGGGGGAGACCCCGTGGCTACCGGCATGCTGCGCCTCCCCCGGGCCACCGGCATGCCGCGTCTCCCCCGGGCCACCGGAGGAGCCGAGGGCGGGGGCGGCTGCCCGTGCCCGCTGCCGCCCCTGCTCCCGGCCCCGACCTCTGCCACAGAGCGGCCCGCGCGGCTCCCGCGTGGCTCCTCAGCGCTGCCGCCCCTTCCCCCCCAGGATGCCGGCCCAAACCCGCGCTCTCCCCGCGGAGCGGCTGCCGGCGTGAGTCTGCCCCGGGCTGCCGGCCCGACCCCCCCCGCCGCGGAACGACTGCCGGCACCGCGGCTCCCTGCTCCCACCACCAGAACCCCAGCCGCGGCGCCCGCCGCAAGACCCCAGCCACCGCCATAAAACTCCCGCCATGAGGCTGCCGCCACGGCAATTACACAACCACCCCCAGGCGACCCTGGCCACCAACATGCAAATTAAAAACCCCTGGTGTAACCTGGGATGCTTTTAAAACCAAAAAACCCCCTACCAAAACAAATCAATGTAAAATTTGAACCCACAAAAGACAGTACTAAACCATGTATACCCTAAAGTATTAATGAACAATTTTTTGTAACTCGCTGTAACCTAAAAAGTACCCAAGAAGAAGCAGACCCCCAGACCAACCCAACGAAAGCTAGAACTCCTCGGATCCCCGACAAGGAAGGAGCTCCCAACTCTGCAGCAACTTGAGCCTGCAGAGCCGAACAAGACCCTCCTCCTCAGGGTGAACCCAGAAGGGCTGACTGTCCCTCGGGCCACCCTTGTGAGAGCTGATTAATAAAGGCATTTTAAGGAGAAAAATATTATCTCCGCCCATTTTTAACAATAAACAACATGAGAAACCTTGAAAAACAAGACCTTGAAGACTCCGCTTCTTTCTTGTGACATGGCTCAGGGCTTTCAGAGGGCAAAAGATTCAACCACCTGAATCTCGAGTGAGAAACCAAACCCAAGAAACATTAACTAAGGAAAGGAATAAGAAACTACACTTCACCAGTCTAAGGACTCAAATTAATGAACTAGGACAGTTATGCCAACTTTTCTCCTAATTTGAAAAGTAGCACCAAGTTCATTGAGCCTGTCAAGTATAACTTCGGGGTCACTTACCACCAGAGATCACTGGAGGGACGCCCTGGGACAAAAGAATGCATGAGCTGATGGGAGGAAATATATGCTAATAACTTTGGGGAAATAGTTATCATATGTATCTTGCTTCTAGGAAAACCTATGAGTATGTTTGTAAAATGTAGCATATAAACAGGAGCGTTTTCTGTACTCAGCATGCAAGACAGTTGAAGCTATCCCCCTTGCATCCAGCACTGCAATAAAGAATGCCTGCTCCCTAATACTAAAATTATAGTGATAGAGCTTACTTTCTTGCCATTTTTGGTAACAAATGTCCTTACACAAGTTGTTCAGCTGTGAAAACTCTCCTCCAGGGAAGTACCTGGACATTCTCATGTAAGCCTGAAGGTATTCATCCCTTCTGATGTGCCATAATTGACTGTGTTGGTTTAGCAGATAGGAGGTGCAATTGGTGATTTCCTTTGAATTAACAACGAAAATAGCCAATTGCACGCAGGGATACACCTTGGGGAAACGCATAGCCTTAAAAGTTAGAAGGAAGCCTGGGATCGCTCTCTCTTTCTTCCACTTTCACAAGAGGTAAGGCAGTCTTAGCTCTCTCCTTTGGAGGGGGCCGGGACAGCCCGGCCTGCCCGGGCCTGGGCCTTCACGGGAGGCCCGCCTGGCCCGGTGACTCCCAGGCCGGGGAAGGGGATGATGTGCCCCCATCCTGCACGGATTGGGTTTTTTAGCAGCTGTAAAACACCCTGCCGCTCCCCCTATGGGGAGAAGCTGGCCCGAGGCCTGGCCGTGGGCCTGGACCCGTTCTCCAGAATGGGGAGGGGAGCCTGCAGCTGCGTCGAGCTGGGCCCACTCTGAATGAGACCGAGGGGTGGGGGGGCAAGGAGCCTTTCTCATCCAGGCTGCTCTAAAATCTGAGATTTTCCCCCCCATTCCCGAGGCTTTTGAAAATCCTGGCTGCCTGCCCAGCAGAAATTACGTGACCACCGCAGGCCTGGGTAAGTTTTAACTCTTTCCTGCCAGCAGATAAAATTTTCAAAGCACTAGTTCTTCTCAGAGTAAGAACAGACAAAGTAATTGATCATAGAGAAGACTTAGCATAACAGTCAGATGGAGAGAGTGAGAAAAGGATTAATTAGAGGAAGGATGAAGGAGTTGTCTGCTGGCTGGACTTTCTTGTTTGAACTATGAAAATAAACTCTATTAGTAGATTGTCCTTTAAATCATGGAAAAATATGCATTTGGGGAGATGATTTGTAGATTTTTGAGCAAAGGTGTTTGTGATGGACTGTATAAGAAGCTCCTCCACCAGTGAAAAGAATGAAAAGACATCTCTGTTCCTTGAGATGAGAAATCCTTTGCTTTGAAGTTGCTTATCTTTAAAAGGTGACACTCCAGATGCCTGAGTTCCACAATCCATAAGCAGCTTGAGAAACTGCTAATGGGACGAGACCGCATGGAAGCAGGTTTCCCCGGGTGGCTGTTATTGTGAGAGGTCAGACTCACAAGAGAACTTTTCTAGGTTGTCAGTGGGAGAATTCCATAGCAAACAAAAAACTCCTCTCCTGAAGAATTAATAAAAGACTATATTTAAATGGTGAAACTTATTGAATGTCACAAGTTTTGTCTCTATGTTGTTTGTAGAAAAGTAAACACTTGTGGGGGGAGGAAAAGAGTTTTGAAAGTTTCATTTTTTTTCTTTCTTTTCCTTACTGTGTGTTAATAAACTATCTGTTTACTTTTAAGTTGATCCTGTTTTACCTTTTTCTCCCAAAATCCTATCTCCCACTTGGCAGACAAAATTAGGCAAACGTAAAACCACCACATTAAATGGTGCATTAGCCAAAAAACTCGAACCGAAACTACAACATTGACTCAACTGCGCTGACATAAGAGGCAGTTGTAATGTGTTTGAAGGTGTCTAAAGTTTCTTGGAAGTGTCCTGTGATCTACAGTATTACATCACCTAGCCTGAGTGTATATTAACCCATGGGACTTTGTGTTTCATGGGCTTTCCCCCACTCCCAATGGGTCAAGACTGTGGCCATCACTTTGATCAATGAACATCGAAATTGCAACAATCAAGTCTCATCACTGGATCCACAGGTGGTGATTATGTATCTTTCTAATCTTATACTTTCTTTTCCCTTATACATTTTCTTAAGTGTTATTTTTATGCATTTATATTGAATTTCTAACCAAAATGGCTACATTTTAAAATCTGCCAAGTACCTTATTCTATCTTAATGTTCTAAAGTTTGCAAGTAAAAGTTTGTTATTGAACCTCCTGACAGTGTTGTTGTTTCTCCTGTGCACCACCCAGAGTAAATCAAACAACCTATCCCTGCCAAGCAGATCCAGGCATAACAGTGCCCTACAGGGATCAGCCTGCAGTACTTCTTAAGCTATGATTGAGGCACCTAGTGGAAAATTTGGAGCTAGCATGGGGGGGAGGGGGAGAGTGGGAGAAATCTCTGCAAAGAAAAAGCTTTACTCACTGGAAAAATCAGCATCAAGAAAGCACAGACAATTGATGATTAAGAAATATTAACAACATACTTCACATACTTTGTCTTTCTTTGAAACACAACAAAGAAGTTTTGTTTCTCTTGGTATAAATAATTGTCAATATAAAAGTTCAAGGATTTAATAACACTAACCTCACATCACACACTTCTTTGTTTATAAAGATAAAAATTTTAAAGCCCCTCATTCAGGTTTCATAATATTCTGAAATGTCAGCCTGCTGATTTTCTTTGAGCGAACAATTTCTTTAGCCTGATGGCAGGGAGAAGATAAAGGTACTAGGAGCTACCTTTGAACCATACCCATGGATCTAAAGGCAGCAGAGTGCTTTCTTGCCACAGCATGCCACAGGACCTGAGGAATTTGAAAATTCTCCAATCAAAATCTATTTCCAAGTTGTTTCTCTCCAAGTCGCTTGACGAAAGCACTTACCAATGTAATTTCTTATGGGAGTGTTAATAAAATATTTTTACTCATCAACAAAAGTATACTGTATTTCAGAGTTTAGCAAACAAATTGCTTTTTCTGATTTACTTAATTATTTTTGCAAAATTGACTGTGCAGCATGTGATCACAGATGTCATGAACTCTCCCTCACCAGTAAGCTGGGGGTGCACAAGAAGTTGTGTGGGACAGCTGGGACAGCTGATCCCAACTGATCAAAAGGGACATTTCACACCATATGGCTTGTGCTCAGCAATAAAACTAGTGGGGAGGTTGGTGGGGGTACTTCTGCTCAGGGACTGGCTGGGCATGGGGCAGTTGGTGAGCCATTGTTTTAATTTGCATCACTTATCTTTCTTGGGTTTTATTTTTCTCTCTCTGCTATTTTTTTCCTTTTCCTTATTATTAAACTGTCTTTATCTCAACCCTCAAGTTTTCTCCCTTTTCTGATTTTCTCCCACATCTCACTGGGGAGGAGTGAGTGGCTGCATGGGTCTTAGTTGCTGGCCTGGGTTAAACTACAACAGTTGGCCATGGAGGTAAATGAAATTTACAGAAGTGAGCATCTCTATTCATAAAGAGCAATAATATACATGGGAAATAATTCTACCAAGGAGAAAACAAAACTTTATGCATCCACTTTCTAATTGCTCAAATTCTGCTTTCTCACAGCTAGTTGATGGCTAAGATAAAAACTGAACCAACAAAGACAACAGTGAAGAACCATAAACAGATTTTAAACCAAATATTAACAGAAGTAAAGATGCTGACTTCAAAGCAATTCTTAAGGAACATAACTTTAAATCTACACATTTCCATCCAGACAGGCTTCAGTCAAAGGGTCACAGGTCCTGGTAGCAAACCTGCTTTAACATGGGCTTCTCTCTCCACAGATCCTGCCAGAAGCCGGCTCCAGTGTGGGCTTCCCACGGGGTCACAGCCTCCTTTGGGCAATTGCACCTGTTCCATGATGTGGTCCTCCATGGGCTGCAGATGGATCTGTTGCCCCATGGACCTCAATGGACTGCAGGGGGGAGAGCCTGCCCCACCCTGGGCTGCAGAGGAATCTCTGCTCCAGCGCCTGGAGCACCTCCTCTCCCTCTTTCTTCCCTGACCTTGCTGTCTGCAGTTTTTCTCTCACAAATTCTCACTCCTTGCTCCTGGCTGGTGTTGCCCAGCTTCTTCCCCCGTTCTTAAATTTGTTGTCCCAGAGGTGCGACCACCTTCACTCATTGGCTCAGCCTTTGCCAGCACCAGGTCTGTGTTGGAGCCAGCTGGCATTGGCTCTGTCAGACATAAGGGAAGCTTCTGGTGACTTCTCACAGAAGCCACTCCTGCAGCCCCCCTCCAACCTTGCCACATAAACCCCCTACAATCATAAAGTATCTGTAGAATACAAGTCTCTTTCTTAAATTCAGTAGATTACAAAGTGTCTTAGGAACACAGTGCATGTGTGTTGCAATAGGACATGAAATAAAGATGCTTGACTCCAGTCAGAAGGCAGTAGAAATCAGAAGGCTTTATTTACAATTCATTCAGCCCTTTTATAACATGCTGTGCTAAGAAGGCACGTTATTGGTCCATAGGACTGACACCTCTCCCATTGGCTGAGTAACAGAAATAGCAAACAACACCTGTTGTTATGGGAAAGGAATATTGTTTACACAAGGTTGTTTTGGGAAAAAGAAAACTCTTGAAAAGTTTCCCTTGGGAAGAGTTCAGGCTCAGAAAATGTCAGGTCCACACATATGCTCTGAGCCACAAACACTAGGAATTCACCAATTAAGTCTTAAATGCTCCATTATGCACTGAAAAATTTTTAGAAGCCAGTTTTCTAACAGAGAAAAAAGGAAGATGCTCTGAGAAAAAGGAAGACCTTTTATGTTTGCTTAATAGTTATGGTCAATTATTTTTTCTTACTTTTCTGACAAAAAGCCACACCAGAAAGTTCATTTTATATTCTTTATTGTATGTCAAAGTTCATTAAAGATGGGGGTTTGCTTGTATACAAGTTGCTCAAAATTTGTGTCTAGGTAGAGATTCATTAGCAATCTGACTTATTTCAAAGCATAGGCTTGTTAAACTAGGCTGCAATAACAATACTGTGTACAAGCAATAACTGAAGAGCTGCAGGTTCAGGAGTTTCCAAATATTACACATCTTGAGATTTCATCAGAAAAATAAAATCAAATAAAAGCAGTCGCAATATAAAATAGTAGCTCCATGTAGCTTTTTCAAGTTTTAATTTTATTCACAAAGTGTCAGTTCAGTTTGCCTCATTCTTTGAAGCTTCATCAAAGTTTTCAACAAGATCTAGAAAAAGAAAAATGTTGAAATTCAAGTCTGACCTACTTCAGCTTTGCCAATTCCNCAAAAAAAAAAAAAAAAACTTCCAGGTCATATTAAATGGTTACATGACAAAAAAAAATCAGCTTATAAAATACAAACTAAACAACATTTAAGAGTTTCATGGTTCATTCGTCTTGTTCAAACAAGTAAGTTTGAAATAGTTAATTATAAAGCACAATTCTAAGAGCATTTAACATCACCATATCCACAACAGAGCAGTGATACTGAAAAGGCAGTTTCTTAGCACTCTTCTTATTGACTATTAAATGATTATCTTAGCCATAATTATTATTCCTACATGGGACAAAAATGCTAGCTCAAACCAATGATCCATCTAAGTCTCATATGGTATCTGAAAACAATGCCCACAGAAATTCTGTAAAAGAATCACAGAATGGCCTGAGTTGAAAGGGACCTTAAAGATCATCTCATTCCAACCCAGACATGAGCAGGGACACCTTTTACTAGACCAAGTTACTCTAAGCCCCTTCCAACCTGGCCTTGAAAACTTCCAGGGATGGGGCAGCCACAGCTTCTCTGAGCAACCTGTGCCAGTGCCTCAGCACCCTCACAGTAAAGAATTTCTTCCTAATTACAGAATTACAGAACCATTCAGGTTGAAAAAGACTTCCAAGATCATTGGGTCCAATCTTTGACTGAACATCAACTTGTCAACTAGACCAGAGCACTAAGTGCCACGTCCAGTCGTTTATTGAACGCTTCCAGGGATGGGGACTCCACTATTTCCCTGGGCAGCCCGTTTCAATGCTTAACTGCTATTTCTGTGAAGAAATTCTTCCTGATGAACAACTTGAACCTCCCTTGGCACAGCTCGAAGCTGTTTCCTCTCATCCTGTCACTTGTTACCTGGGAGAAGATGCCAAGCCCCACCTTGCTACAACCTCCTTTCAGGTAGTTGTAGAGAGTGATAAGGTCTCCCCTGAGCCTTCTTTTCACCAGGCTGAGCCCCTCCCAGCTCCCTCAGCCACTCCTCATAAGACTTGTGTTTCAGACCCTTCCCCAGCTCCATTGCCCTTCTCTGGACATGCACCAGCACCTCAATTTCTTTCTTGAAGGGGTCCAAAACCAGACACAGTATTCAAGGTGCAGCCTCACCAGTGCCAAGTACAGAGGGACAATATCTAAATAGTATGCAATTAATATCTAATGCTTATCTACTCTCTTTCAGTTTAAAGCTGTTCCCCCTTATCCTGTCACTCCATGCCCTTGTAAAAAATCCCTCTCCAGCTCTCTTGCAGCCCCCCTTCAGGTACTGAAAGGAATGACTAGTCAATACTTACTGTCCTTGGCCCAATCTTATACTGCATATATTATGTCTCAGCAAAATTCACTTCCTTTTCCTCCACTGCATGCTTGTGCTTACCTGGAACTTCATCATCGTCATCATCATCACCACCAGTAGCGAGTGGTGCTTTTCCATCCATGGCTGCAAGAGCAAGCAGTTTAAAAGCATCAGTCAAGCTCACCATAAGCATCTTGATTACAAAGGTGCTTTGCCTTGTTTTTTGAAAATATTATCAGTCTGAGCTAAATTGCAATTCTCTATCCAGTTCCCCTGCTGAATAAAAATCTACAACTAATTATATGTTACTAATAATGCTCAAACAGACCAGCTGAAAAATGAGAAGATGCATGCCAAACAAGTTTACTAGTCAACCTCTTGGTTCTAGAAAGAGTGACTTGCATGGTAATAATTTTCAGTTAAAAGTACAGAGACTGATTTTACCAATTTCTTTTAAAAGCAGCTTGGTTTATTGATTACTCAATGGTTCTTGAGGCTTATATATTTTATGACATTAGCACGCTATAAAGGAAATCTTAGGATCTTATGATCCTAGGCCTTCAAGAAAACTAAGGTGCAATTGTGAAGTTGCAAGTAGACACATGACTAGAGGCAATTAAAGATATTGTTCCCTGGCAAAGCCAGAGGAATATGGAACTGGATACACAATTTTATACTTCAGTAGTTAAGGTAACCATATGTCCTGGCCCACATCTCTACTGACTCAGTAATTTCTTAACTATTCCCATTATATTTACCAGCACTAGTGAGACTTAACCCTGTCCATTGTAGTAGACCAATGAGTATCTGTGAAACTGAAGCAGTATAATGCTAAGAATAGCTATCTCAAGTCCCTGGGTGCCCGTGCCACTACTTGTACTTAACTGTACTACCTTGAGAATATGAGACAGCTTAGCCAATGACCTCCATTTAATCCTAATTAATCCTTCTCAGTTTTCAAGAAAAGCATGAGCAAAGAGATGGGTTTATACTAGACTTCTGAAATTGCTGCATCCCGATTTCTAGAGAATGAAAATAGATGAATGCATAAACTTTGTTCTGAAAGGGCTTAAGGACAAGGTCAACACTGTCAGGGACCCATGGAGTTACATGGTGGAGCAGAGATCCACCTGCAACCTGTGGAGGACCCCACACTGAAGGAGGCAAATGCCTGAAGGAGGCTGTGACCCTGTGAAAAGCCCATGCTGGAGCAGGCTCCTGGCAGGATCTGCAAAGAGAGGATCCCATGCTGGAGTAGGTTTGCTGGCAGGACTTGTGACCCCATGGGGGAACCATGCTGGAGAAGCCTGTTCCTGAACAACTGTACCCTGTGGAAGGGACTCATGCTGGAGCAGGTGAAGAGTGAGGAGAAAGGAGTGGTAGACAGCATTAGGAACTGACCACAACCCCCATTCCCCAATGCCACTCAGAGGTAGAAGGTAGAAGAGTTGGGAGTGAAGTTAAGCCCAGGAGGAAGGGAAGGGTGGGGGGAAGGGGTTTTAAGATTTGTTCTTACTTCTCATTATCCTACTCCAATTTGATTGGTAATACATTCAATTAATTTACCCAAGCTGAGTCTCTTTTGCCCATGATGGCAATTGGTGAGTGATCTTCCCCTGTCCTTATCTCAACCTACCAGTATTTTATTGTCTCTTCTCTCCATCTTGCTGATGGATGGGATTGAGAGTACATCTTGGTGGGTACCTGGCAGCCAGCCAAAGTCAACCCACCACAGCAATCTGCAGGCAAACCTAATGTGGCAGCATTTAGCCAGGCTTTTAGCACAGTTGAAAAATGGGCAAGCTATGACTTAAACCCTATAAATCCCTGCAACTGCATTTGTTGCCACTAAGATACACCTAGCTTATCTTAAGCATTATAACCTAAAGGGGTCAAAGAACAGTTGCTTCCAAAAATGCACCACAAAAGCAGCTTGCCTAGCTAGTCTGCATTTGTGGTATGATGTCTATCATTAACAGGCATAATAATATTGCTTCTGTATCCAAAAAGGCTTTTGTTTAAAAGTGTTGTTTCTTTGCTTACATAAAATGACAAGGTTTCAAGTAGATGTGCATACTCCTAGAAAATATACTGGTGTATTTTTGTGCATTAATAGATATATTTTGAAGCCACAAGTCCCCCTTGGAATTTAACTTACAGTCTGCTAACATAGTTTATCAAATATACTCTATTTCTTAATGAGAATAGAGAGCTACAAAAGTGGGACATAACTGAAAAAGGTAAAAGCCATTCCATGTTTTTTAAAAAATCAGTGCCTAATTTACAAGGTACAAATAATTTAAATGCTTTATATGTGGAGCAAATATAATGGGAGTAGAGGATCTATTCTACAAATGTGAGCAGGCTGACACACTAAAGCAAAATGATAATCCATCTAGTCTACAGTTCCTGACAGAGGTCTGCCTAGACATCAGTGTAGATGTGCACAAGGAAACATCTAAGGAAGTCTGAATTTTGTATACTGGTGGAAGAAGAGGACTCAGTGAATCCTGGAACCTGTAGGCTACTCCAGGTTCTACCAACAGTAAAACCACACACAAAACATTTTTAAGGCTATCACTCTTGGGTAGGAATTACTGGAGGATGAAATGCTGCAGATGTGCATGGGGATTGTTTATCCAAATGCCACCCCCAACATATGTTAATGGCAAACCCTGACTGCATGAGCTAGTTATAATGGTTTTACACTATTCAAAAACTTCCCTAAACCATAAAGAACTGCACCATCTCCCAATGCCTAACATTGAAAGGTATAAGACAGCCAGAAGGGGAATAAATGAATTTTCACAGGGCTCAAGTAACCAAGCAGGGCAAGAGTGTCCTGAGTAATAAGCCAGCTGGACTTAGAGCTTTAAACTAGATTTATTGGGGGAAGGACACAGTTTTCTAGGCACTTGAAAAGAGCCAGGGGCTGCCAAGGCATGAAGAATAAACAGAAAACACCTGTGAATTGCCTCAAGGGAATTAGGGTGAGCTCCTCTAAAAAGGGGATGTGGCTGACAGCCCAGCTGAAGTGCCTCTATACCTGTGGATGCAGCATGGGAAACAAACAGGAGGAGCTGGAAACAGCTGCCCTGATGGAAAACCACAACCTGATTGCTATCACAGAAATTTGGTGGGATGAATTGCATGATTAGAGTGCTATGATTGATGGCTATAAACTATTCAGAAGGGACAGACAAGGAAGGAGAGGTGGGGGAGTTGCTGTCTATGCCAAAACCAGGATTGATTGCATGAAGTGATCTTTGAAGAACAACAAAACGCAGGTCAAAAGCTTATGGGTGAAAATTAGAGACCAAGTCAAAAAAGGAAACTCTGTGGTTCAACTGCAGCCTTCAAATAAAGATCCCCTTTTATATTACCTCCTTACTAAAATTATCTCGAGTTTCATTTCCACATTGAGAAAAAGGCAACAGCAGGAAGCATCATGCTCTCATGCCCTGATTCTGATAGGGGTCTTTAACCACCCAGATATCTGCTGGAAAAATGGCACAGTGAATTGCAAACAGTCCAAGAAATGAGTGGAGTGCTGAAGTGAGTTGACTGTGGCCAGACACCAAGTGCCCACCAAGCTGCTCTATCACTCCCCTCTTCAGCAGGACCTGAGAGGGGAGAAAATAAGATGGAACAAAATTCATGGGTCAAGATAAAGGCAGGTTAATAAAGCAAAGGCTGCATGCAAAAGCAAAGGAAGGCAAAAGATTTATTCTCTACTTCCCATCAACATGCAATGTCTGACCACTTCCTGAGACAAGGGCTTTAGTATGTATAGCAGTTGCTCCAGTAGACAAATATCTTAATAATGAATGCCCCCTCCTTCCTCCTCCTTTGTCTTAACTTTTATTGCTGAGCAGATGTTAATATCCCTTTGGTCAGTTGGGATCAGCTGTCCTGGCTATGTCCCTTCCAAAGATATTTGTCCACCACTAGCCTACTGTTTTTGGGGGGTGAAGAGAGGGTATTGTTGGAGAGACAGCCTCAATGCCAAAGCACTGGTATGTTATCAACACCTTTCTAGCTACCAATACACAGCACTGTGAGGGCTGCTGTGGGGAAAGTTAACTCCATGTCAGCCAGACCCAGTACAAGTGCTTTGAGGACAATTTCCTAGTACAGCTGATGGAGAGCCCAACCAGAGGAGAGGCACTGCTGGACCTGTTACTCACTAATGCAGAAGAACTTATGGCCTTAACCTGAGACATGAGATTCAGATTAGATATTAGAAAAAAAAATACTGTTAGAGTGATCAGGCATTGGAATAGGTTGCCCAGAAAGGTGGTGGAGTCACCATCCCTGGAGGTGTTTAACAGGCATCTGGATCTGGTACTGGGTGATATGGTTTAGTGGTTTACAGGTTTAAGTGGTAGTGCTGGGTTGACAGTTGGACGATCTTAAAAGGTCTCTTCCAACCTTGATGATTCTATGATTCTAAAGTCTCTCTAACTTATTGGAGAGGTCAAGATTGGAGACAGCCTGGGCTGCAGCCATGCCTGGATAGAATTCTCAGTTTTGAGGGGTACTGGATGGGTAACACAGTAGTCAGGACCCTAAACCTCATAGAGGCAAACTTTCAGCCATTTAGGGCACTATTGAGTGGGATTCCTTGGGAAACTGCCCTCAGAGATAAAAGAGCTGGGAGATATTTATGCTTATATCAAATTGCTGCCTTAATTCAAACCACAGGAGTTGCATGACTTGAACAAGTTTCTCCACTCTTTCCCAGCAGCAATGACTTACATCATGACAAACATGCTTGTCAAGTCAGACATAGACCCACCCTTTCCCAGACACAAGTACAACTTTGTCATAACTATAGCAAAGCTATTATTGGGAACAGCATTATTCCACATATAAAAGTGTGATGAAGTGAAAAAAAAAAAGAACAATTGTAGCAGAAGAGTGGCAGGTACATTGATTTGAGGCATCTGTTTACAAGCATTTGTCCCTGGGACAGGTGGCGTCCAAAACAACAGGGAGGAATTAACATGAATCATAAAAACACAGAATAGTTTAGGTTGGAATGGACCTTAAAGACCATCATGTTCCATCCCCCTGACATGAGCAGGGATACCTTCCACTAGACCAGGTTGCTCCAAGCCCTGTCAAACCTCACCTTGAACACTTCCAGGGATGGGGCAGCCACAGCTTCTCTGGGCAACCCATGCCAGTGCCTCATCACCATCTGAACAAAGAATTTCTTCCTAATATCTAATCTAAACTTGCCCTCTGTCAATTTAAAACTGTTACCCCTTGTCCTATTATACATTCCCTGATAAATAGCCCCTCCCTTAAATAAATAGTTGTCTCACCTTTTTATAAGAAGAGAGATCTTAACAGGTTCATTTTAAATCCTTCAAGTTTTCTTTGTTTCAAGCCCCACTTCTATCACAAGGAAGCCACACAGCTGACACTAGGAAGGAGGGACCTGAGCTTCATTGGGAAAGCAGTTTACCTCACCTCCTGAACATTACTTCTAGCAGAATTTTTTTCAGTGGGAAGTTGAAAGAAGAGAAGCATCATCAGCTTTAGGAATAGTCTATCTTTGCTGGCAGCAAAGCACAGAAAGTAAAACCGTAACAATCAAGTTCATAATTGCCACAAGAAGTAGAAAGTAAGTAGGAAAACCCTACATGCAGGACATGGAACATGGTCCTGATGCCTTGGAGTGGCTACCTAGAACAGAGGCTAGACAGAGTTAAAAGAATAAAGTAGGTATTTATTAAAGGACTTCAATAGATACACCTTGTGCAGTGCAAAAGCCTCGCAGAGACTACACCCTGTTGGAGTCCAGGGCATCCCTCTGGGTGCCCTGGGAAGTCACAGACCTCGGTAGAGAGGCCTGGGACCCAAAAAAGAGGGTCTGGGGTCTGTGCAGGGGGGTTTGCCTGGCACAGAGCCCAGGAAGACACAGTCTTTGATCTTGGTCCATGTGAAAAACATCTAACGCAGAGAAGAATTGCAAGTCACAAATGTGTGACAGAGAGTAGTGTAGTTATCACTGTGCAGAAGATTTTGTAGTTTTGGGGTTTTTAGAATGTAGATGCAAAGGGACAAGATGGTGGTTTTAGGGCGGTGCCCTGGGTTCTTCATCTTCTCTCTTGGCATCCATCTTCTGCAGTGACGTGGGCACAAAATAGTTTCAGTGGATTGGATCAAAGTAGAAATGACCCTGTTAGTATAGGTGATAGACATTGGCACAGAATTGTAAACAGTGGGTACGTAGTTATCTGTATAAGAGGTAGCGACCTCCCATCACAAGGGGAGTCGCCTTGTGTCCAGGCTGCTGAGAACACCATGGCCGGACACAGGAGGGGAGTCGCCTCGTGTCCAGGCAGCTGAGAACATCTTAGCCGGACACAGAGAATTGTAAGATAAGGACTAATAAACAACGCGAGAAACCAGAAAACCAAGACCTTGAGACTCCACTTCATTCTCGCGCTGAACACCGAGCACCGAACTGAGCACAGAACACAGAGACACAGAGTCAGACAGCAGACCCCAAATCCTTCAGAGGTCAGGAAGGAAAATCACTCCCTTCATGCCCACACGAACCACCAGCCAGCTTTGGAATCTCGGGTGAGAAACAACCAGATTAAAACCCCGAGAACACCCAAGATGGATGACAGTCATGAGTTTTTCAGACAGATATAAGTTTGGTCTATTTGCATATCAGAAGTTAATTCTCCAATTATAGCTTTAGGTAATGAAGTCATATTCCCCCAGTTTGCTTTCTCCCCCAATTCCTTTTGTTTATACTTTTTGGGGCCTGAGGCAGAGGGTGTTCTTGGTTCTCAGGCCTGGAAGGATTGTTTTGTCTGACAAAAATATGAAGAGAGCTTACTAACATTCTATATGGAGTTCAGAGTTATACACTAATGCAGTACAGTATCTGAAAAATATAAACGCTAAAACTTAAGGCATCAGTTCCAGTATCAACAAGCCGGTCTTCTGCTCCCAATTCTTACCCTGTAGCAGCAGCAACACCTTTTCCAGACACCAGATACTTACGCCCCTCCTCTACTTTTCTCACATAGTTTTAGGGAGAAAAAGTGTTCAAGTTCTTTTACTAATTTAAGGATAGAATACAAAATTGGTGTATCTAGCTTAATGGTCATGCCAGTCCTGTTTGCTACACTGTTCTATACACACAGAAATTATAATATATTTCCTTACAAATGCTGTATAAATGTCTCTTAGCTATCAAAAAGCCCATGCAAGAAATAATACCTTCACCACACCTGTGAGGGAACAAAGCAGTAGCAAGATGTCTGTCCTCAAGTCCCTCTCCCTGTTGTTTATGTTTCCATTAAAAGTGTCAAAACAGACATACGTTCTTTTAAAACCTAACTTTCTCAGAGTAACTCTATTTAGCTTTAATGAACTAGGTATACCAAAATATGGTAGCCACAGCAAGTAGTAAAGTACCATGAAATCAAGTCTGGCTACAACTTTCTAGTCCTAGACCAGCTGCAAGATATGCTGAGAAACAGGTGCCTCTGCTTTATTCTGTTATATTCATTGTTGAATTTGAGCTATAAATAAGATTTAAGTGTCTCATTTCTTTAGCATTTTATAATATGCTTGCAGACAGTAAGAGTGCACTGAATTTCACTGCAGCTATACAAATAAGCCCCATTAGCTGCCAGCAGGAAGTGCATTCAAGTTTTAACTTACATTTCTTGGGTAGGGCTTCTGCCAATCTCCTCAGGCTAGTCAAACTGTCAGCTCCAAGCTGATTTAAGATGCTAGGAAGCATTTCTGTCAGCTGCTTTGTCTCAGCATGGCCAGTGATAGTGAAAGTGTTAGCAGCCAGGGATGCCTGAACTTTAGGGTTATTGAAGTGAATGACTGTTCCTTGGTTGGTGAACATATTTACCTGCAAGGGAAAAAAACAAAACAAAAACCAGTATTTCAAGCAGTTGAGCATGATTTTTCAATTTAACAGGAAACTAGTTGAAGTTCCTAAAGCTCAATTAAGCACCTATTGATAATTTACAGGCAAGTTTAAGATGTTACTTACAAGGAAATTAAGTTTCATACATTTTATATTTCTATATAGAAAAGCATTTTCCCCTTTCAAGCAATTACCTCTTCAATTCCAGAAATATTGTTGACACCCAGTTTCTTCAAAGAAAACTGAAGTTTCTTGTCATCTGCTGTAGCTGTTCTATGGACAACCTTCTTTTTTCTGCGGGCAGTACCCTTTGCAAAAAAAAAGTCATTAATTAATATTTAATTAGTTCTTTGCAAACTCTAACTTTTGTGGCCGTATAACTACTCTGCAGCCATCTACAAATCAACTTTGCATGCAAAGTTCTATTTCTGTGTTACAGTACACAAAACCCCACTCCTTTAACTGCACTGCAGCAGTTTTTTCCTTGCTAGAGCAAGCTTTGCACGTTTGTGAGAAGTATGAGATTTTAGGATGCAATGCACCACAGAAGCTTTATTTCCTAAGTCTCATGGGGATTCTGCAACATCCTACTTAGGAAAGAAAAACTTCAAGTGTATCCTTGTGTGTTACCATAGGCATAAGATTTAAAAACTATCATCTCCTGAAGACTGACATACTCTACAATCCTGTATGCCTAAAGAGTTGCTAGCTTAATTTGGTGACAAATCAACCTCTACAGAAAGATCTATTCAGACATCATTCCTAGGACTAACCCCTAAACAATATCTTTGATCTTTAAAGTTCAGAGTAACTGAATTCTTAATTCACCTGGTTATACATTCATTGCCAGACAGAGCAATGTAATTCCTGAAAGTATATGTACTGCACAGCAGGTGTGTGCAAGCGTAACTGCTACAGCAATACTAATGATGATCAGTGTAGTGACAGGCCATGTCTGCACTCCAGTAACTAATACCATTGTTGTAAAGGGGGAGGCGGGGCAGAAATCAGGTCCACAATGGTCAGGAAAACCTTTGCTGGAATGCCCCCAATCATCAGCTTCCTATTGAAGAATGCACAACAGATTTTAGTCTATAATCCCAGTAATTACAAATTATTTCTTTTTTTCTATCCCTTATTCTTTACAGTGTCAAACAATATGGAGTTGCATCTGGTTTATGTTAGAGATTACCTAGAGCTGTGAATGCCAACTGTTTAGGTGGAACAAGTTACCTAGAATTAGGATGAACTTTCATTGTTGGTCTACTTCTGACATTTTTGTTCCAAGAAGTTATAAAACACTTGTGAAAAATAAATAGCAGTTCTGGCCACAATTTACAGCTGTCTTTTGAGGCTGCAACTTAGGTAGCATCATCAGGGTTTAAAGAAATGATCTTTGAGATTGCTTAAAGGTTACTGGAACAATGTAAGACAGCTTTGAAAATTCAAAATTGGTGCATGACATGAGTAAAAGTTTGGACAATGTTGTTTCTCAGCCAAATAAGAATAAAGTTGAACAGCTGATTCTGATACTGAAAAGTCAGTTTGTCTCTGATGCCACAGGAGAAACACTTCTGAGCAGTTTTCAGTAATTTCTGAAGCCCATTAATTTTTCCTTAGACAATCTTAAGTTGTAGTCAAATTTTGACAATAGTCAGAGACCATAAAGCTATCAAAAATATAATTAACAAATGAAAATGAGAAAACCCAAAACACTATTTTTTATTCCAAATAGACATCTCCATCTGATGGACTTACACATTTATGTAAAATTTGAAGAACACATATTTTCCTAAAATATTTTATGGACATGATCTTAGAGGTATTTTCAAACATAAATGATTTTATGAAATATATTTTTTTAAAAAATATTTCTACATAATATTCCAGACCAGTTCTTTTTAGAAAGAAAAACAAGCAAAGGTTAAGTTCCCCGACAGACACAGAGCTCTAGATTTCTCCAGGAGAAAGGTTTGTAAGAATCAACGTGACATTTAGCTGTATCAACACCCTACAGAAAAATGTCAAATTCCACATAATGAAGTACTACAATAGCCCTCCACGTAAATATAATATTTATCTTCTTTTTAAGATCTGCAGACCTGCAATGTTATGAAAATCTTCCATCAGAGGCAATGTGCAACCTTTTCTCACAAGAAAGACAAAAAAACCCCAAAACAGTAGTGATAAAGGTTAAAGCCCTCTATAGGCAATACACACATGGTAGTAACATGCACATAATCATAAATATAATACAGCAGTCCTCTGCTTAACTGGTAATCCATATAAAGAATACACAAAATCACCAAGCCAGTTTATTATTGGATTAATCCTGATTTAAGGCTGCCTAAATATCCATTTAAAGGCAAAAAAGCTTCAACACATGAATAAACGCTACTGGAAACTGTCAACAAGAGTTCTGCTGAATAGAATCACAGAGTAGTTTGGGTTGGAAGAGATCTCAAAGATCATTTAGTTCCAAACCCCTGCTGTGGGCAGGGATACCTTCCACTAGACCAGGTTGCTGCAAGCCCTGTCCAACCTGACCTTGAACGCTTCCAGAGATGGAGAAAACACAACTTCTTGGGGCAATCTGTACCAGTGCCTCACCACCCTCTGTCAGGGACTGAAATGATTCAGGCCTTAAACATTGTTATGAAAGAGTTTTGCCCATTATAGCAAAAACTGTATAAAGAAGCTACAGCCACAAAAACCTCCTTGAAGAACTTTAGACTGTGAGTTAACTCGCCTAGATAAGATAAATGGGACACTATAGTTCAATCATCTCAGGTCTAAGGAGAAACAAACAAAGCTGAGGGAAAGGAATGCATTCTCAAGAAAGCCAAACCCAGCAGCTATGCTGAGAATCATCTGTCTGGGTTTGGGGTGGGGGAGACCACAGCCCACAGAGGCCAGGTTTACACAGACTCTCCCTGAAACAAGGGTGGGGGAGGTTTCAGGTGTGTGGCATAACCTCTGGTCAGAGACACTGAACACCCATCCTCTTTTACACAAACTGGCTCAGCTGTAAAACCCCCAATCCCACAGGCCACATCCACGGGACATTCACATGAGAGGCAGCTGAGAGGGCATCATAATCCATCAAAGACCCCCCCCCAAAGCACTCCCCAGAGGCCTTGCACCACAGCATTGCATGTGATGCAAAATGATGCAACAGACCCAGAGTCTGCTGCAAGAGACTGCCTCCCCCGGGGGGAGGTACCTGGGCATTCCCACCTGGCCTGAGTGTATATTAACCCATCAGATTCTAATGCTTTTGGGGGGACCTTCACCACCAAGACCAGCTGGAGAGGATCAACAGAACATCATTGGGATCCACAGATGGTGATATTTTCCTTATTCTGTCTGTCACTCTCTTTCTGTCCCCCCACCTATTTTCTATTTCTTTCTTTTCTTTTGTCTCTCTTTCTCTCTCTCTCTCATATTTACTATTAAATAAAACTCATACTTTTGTCTTTGGCATATGGTCTCATTTGCACCTTAATTCGGACAGAGGAATTTCTAAATAACTTTAAAACCAGATCATAACACCCTCATAGTGAAAAGTTTCTTAAGTCCAATCTACATCTACCTTCTTTCAGTTTAAAACTGTTGCCCCTTGTCTCATCACTCCATGCCTCTGTAAAAAGTCCCTCTCCAACTCTCCTGAAGCTCCTTTAGGCACTGTAAGGGGCTCTAAGGTCTCCCTGAAGCCTTCTCTTCTCCAAGTTCAACAGCTCCAACTCTGTCAGCCAATCACCACAGCAGAGGTGCTCCAGCCCTCAGAGCATCTTCATGACTTCCTCTGGACTCACTCCAACAGGTCCATGTCCTTCTTATGTTGGGGACGCCAGAGCTGGATGCAGTACTCCAGGTGGGATCTCACAAAAGTGGAGCAGAATCGCCTCTGTCGACCTGCTTGTCACACTTCTTTTGATGCAGCCCAGGATAACGTTGGCTTTCTGGGCACCAAGCACACATTGCCAAGTCATGTTGACCTCATCAACCATCACCCCCAAGTCTCTCCCCAGGGCTGCTCTCAATCCATTCTCTGCCCAGCCTGTACTCATGCTTGGGATTGCCCTGACTGAGGTGCAGGACCTCACACTTGGCCTTGCTGAACTTCATGAGGTTCTCAGGGGCCCATTTTTCAAGTTTGTCCAGGTCCCTCTGGATGGCCTCCCTTCCCTCCAGTGTGTCGACTGGACCACACAGCTTGGTGTTGTCAATAAACTTGCTGAGGGTGCGCTCAATCTCACTGACCATGTTGCCAACAAAGATGTTAAACAGTGCTGGTCCAAATACTGACCCCTGAGGATGCCACTAGTCACTGCTGTCCCCTTGGACACTGAGCCATTGACCACAACTCTGAGTATGACCATCTAGCTGATTCCTTATCCACTGAGTGGTCCATCTGTCAAATCCATGTCTCTCCAGTTTAGAGACAAGGATGTCACGTGGGAAAGTGTCAAATGCTTTGCACAAGTTCAAATAGATGACATCAGTCACTCTTCCCTCATCCATCAACACCGTAACCCCATCATAGATGACCACCAAATTTCTCAGGCACAATTTGCCTTCAGTGAAGCCACGTTGCCTGTCACAAATCATGTCCTTATTTTCCATGTGCCTTAGCATAGTTACCAGGAGGATCTGTTCCATGATATTGCTGGCCACCAGATAGGTGAGACTGATGGGCCTGTAATTCTGTCTTTCTCATTTTCCTTTCTTAAAAACATGGGTTATATTTCCCCTTTTGCAGTCAGTGGGAACTTCATTGGCCTGCCACAACTTCTCAAATATTATGAATAGTGGCTTAGCTGCTTCCTCTGCCAGGTCCCTCAGGACCCGTGGATGCATCTCATCAGGTCACAGGGATTTGTGCACCCTCAGGTTCCTTAAATGGTCTCAAACCTGGTCTTTTCCTAGAGTGGGTGATTCTTCATTCTCCCAATCCCTCCATTCACCTGCTACAACTCAGGTGGTGTGCTGGTGAAAACTGAAGCAAAAAAGTCATTGAGTACTTCAGCCTTCTCCATGTCCTGGGTAACCAGGTCTCCCATATCCTTCCAGAAAGGGAACACATTTTCCCTAGTCTTCCTTTTATCACTGATGTACCTATAGAAGATTTTCTTGTTACCCTTCACATCCCTGGCCAGATTTAATTCTATCAGTGCTTTAGCTTTCCCAGCCTGATCTCTGGCTGCTCAGACAATCTCTCTGTATTCCTTCCAGGCTACCTGTCCCTGCTTATACCCTCTGTGGGCTTCCTTTTTCTGTTTGAGCTTGTCCAGGACCTCCTTGTTCATCCACACAGGCCTCCTGGCATTTTTGCCTGACTTCCTCTTTGTTGGAATGCATTGCTCCTGAGTTTGGAGGAGGTGATCCTTGAATATCAACCAGCTTTCTTGGGCCCCTCTTCCCTCCAGGGCCCTATCCCATGGCACTCTACCAAAGCAGATTTTTGAACTGACCAAAGTCTGCTCTCCTGAAGCCCAGGGCAGTGAGATTGCTGTGTGCACGCCTTGCTGCCCCAAGGATCTCAAACTCCACCATTTCATGGTCAGGGCAGCCCAGGCTGCCCTTGAGCTTCACATTCCCCACCAGCCCCTCCTTGTTGTTGAGAATAAGGTCCAGCATAGCCCCTCTCCTCATTGGCTCCTCTAACACTTGGAGAAGGAAGTAATCAACCCATTCCAGGAACCTCCTGGATTGCTTGTGATCTGCTGTGTTGTCCCTCCAACAGGTATCAGGGTGGTTGAAGTCTCTCATGGGGACCAGGGCTTCTGAATGTGAGGCTGCTCCTATCTGTCTGTAGAGGGCCTCACCCACTCAGTTCCTGATCAGGTGGCCTGCAGCAGATTCCCACTATAATGTCACCTGTCCCTGCCCTCCCTTTATACCTGACCCATAAACTCTGCCAGCTCCTCATGCATCCCCAGGTGGAGCTCCATGCACTCCAGCTGCTCATTGACATAAAGGGCAACACCACCTCCTTGTCTCCCCTGCCTATCCTTCCTAAAGGGCCTGTGTCCTATTCAAACACTCATCACAGGAGACTCCCACCATGTCTCTGTGTTGCCAATAAGATCATAGCCCTGCAGGCATGTGTGCATCCTGTTTATTGCCCATGCTGCATGTGTTTGCATAGAGGCATTAAAGTTGGGCCCCTGATGAAGCTAATTTACTGTCTGGAATTCCTCAGTGCTGCTCATCAGATGCTCTCCTGCTGACCTGTGATCCCTCTCCAGGTTTTGGGCATCTCTCCCTGGCCCTGGCATCTAACTAGTAGGAATGGGATAGACTAAGTTTCCCCTCTCTCAGCAGTTTTGGTTTAAAGCCCTCTTCACCAGCTTGGCAAGCCTATGACTGAAGATGATCTTCCCCTTCTCTGACAGATGGACCCATCAGCCCCTAGCAGACCAGGTTTCTCAAACCAAGTCCTATAGTCTAAGTAGCCAAACCCCCAGCTGTGGCACCAGTACTGTAACCATTTGTTGATTTGCCAAATTTGACTAACACTTTCAAACTCCTTCCTTTTGATCAGGAAGACTGATGAAAAAACTACCTGCACTCCAGAGTCCCTTACCACTGCTCTCATTGTCTTATTTTAGAACAGCTTGTATTCTAAATATTGTGTGCACATTTCTCAGGTATAAAAAACATAAAATTGCTAACAAATTCTTGCCTTAAAACGGAAACTGTAATTAACATCTTTGCTAGCATACAACTATACTCAACATACTTTTTTATTTCTAGATTATAAGTAATCACAAAGCTACATAAATTCAGAGTTTAAAATAAAATAAAAAAGGTCTTCCAAGCATGTTATTCTACAATAAGAGTATGAGAAATACAGAAACTCTAGCTTTGTTCTAAAAAGCAAAAAAACAGCCATGGGCATCTTAAAGATTTGTGATGAGAATTTGGAGTATAGCCCTCTAGTCTATTATGAAAATGATACCCAAGATATCTACTGTAAGATCTACTTACTTCAAATCTTAATCATAGAATATCCTGAGCTGGAAGTGACCCACAAGGATCATAGAGTCCAACTCTTGACTCTGCACAAGACAGCCCCAAGATTCACACCATGTGCCTGAGCGCATTGTCCAAACACTTCTTGAACTCAGACGGGCTTGGGGCTGTGATCACTGCCCTGGAGAGCCTGTTCCAGTGCCCAACCACCCTCTGGGTGAAAAACCTTTTCCTAATATCCAACCTAAACCTCCCCTGACACAGCTTCATGCCATTCCCTCGGGTCCTATCACTGGTCACCAGAGAGAAGAGATCAGTGTCTGCCCCTTCACTTCCTCTCATGAGGAAGTTGTAGACTGCAACTACAGTTGTAGACTGAGGTCTCCCCTCAGTCTCCTCTTCTCCAGTCTGAACAAGCCAAGTGACCTCAGCTACTCCTCATATGGCTTCCCCTCTAGACCCTTTACCATCTTTGTAGCCCTCCTTTGGATGCTAATAACTTTATATCTTTCTGTGGTGGTGCATCCTCCCCTTTTTCCAGACTGCACTGCGATCTGAGAAACGCTTGTTAGGCCTTGGCCTTGACAAACAGCACCTGGGCTCAGCTCTTCTTGAGCTTATCAGAAACACTGTCTGCTCCCAGGAACTGCTCCTGTCTAATGAGCTCCTGTTTTCTTTATGAACAGCCTTGGAAACTTTTCCTTGCCTGAATGGCATAATATCTCCGTTCTCACACTTTCAAAGAAAGTGCCAATACAAACTGTGGCCAGGATGAAACACTGTTATGACTAAAGCCCACTCTCTAGTGACCCTATAAACAGAACTCCAAAATGAGACCCTTTGAGCTCTTCTGGACTGTAGTAGGCTGTGACCAGCAACCTCCCTCTGAGTGGGGCCTCTCAGAGCCAGCAAACTCTCATGTTTGCTGTACTCAGAGGAATGCTGAACAATGACAGTCCTGGGACAATACTCCCACTCCTGGAGGCCTGACCCTTCACCTGCTGGGGAGATGCAAAGCCATCTGAAATGAATATTTCACTTACCCTTGAGGGAAATTTTTCACAGGTAACTTGCACTTGACTCTTTTATGTCTGTGTGCATACACGTGCACATATGCTATAGGAAATCTGGGAGAAATGCTGCTTTCTTAGATGTTTAAGTACCTTAGATATCTAAGTAGGTTAGGCCTGTAAATAAGGTTAAGTACTAAGTTATAAGCTAAGTTAAATGCTGCTAAGTGTTTTTTTGCTAAGTTGCTAAGTTTAACTTTGAAGTTATAATTTAGGTTAAATGCTGCTAAGTGTTATACCTCTGTTAAGTTGTTATGGTTAAGGTATAAGTGTTGTTCCTCTGTTAAATTCTTAGGTTTAAGTTAAGTTAAAGTACTGTTAAGTTTGAATGCTGTTAAGCTTTTAGGCCATATTCCTTTTTATCCTTGCCCTCACTATCCTTCTGTCATGCACACACATCCCCCTCCTCAGATAGTTCTCAGTTCATTTCTGTTTAGATTGCCTGGATTTTGTTTGGTTTTGTTGTTGCTTGTTTTCCTTGGTGTGCCTTAACTGTCTAGGAAGTAGTAGAGTGAATCTTGCCAACAAACTTTGTCATGCTGTTGCTTAATATTAAATCTGTTTTTTACCGATACCCTTGCTGCTGATTTTTTAAGCAATCTCAAACAGTTGTTCATAACACTTTCTTATACTGTGGTGCCCAAAACTGCGTACAGTAGTTGAGATGAGGCTGCACCAGTGCAGAGCAGAGCAGGACAATCACCTCCCTTGACTGGCTGGCAGTACTGTGCCTGATGCACCCCAGGACAGGGTTGTCCCTCTTGGCTGCCAAGGCACTGCTGACTCATATCCAACTTACCATTGACCAGGACCCTGAGGTCCCTTTCTGCAGTGCTGCTCTACGTTTCATTCCCTAGTTTGTACATACATCCAGGGTTGCCCCATCCCAGATGTCTTTTAATATAGCCTATATAAGAATATAGGCTACAAGTCAGCTGTAATATAACAAATCCAAACCAAAAAGGCTGGGGGTTCAACTCCTACATTCTGCTTCTACTCAACTGACTAGAGATTACTGCAGCAGTGCAGCTTCCCCAAAGGACAGTTCAGCCAAGGCAGGAGTCTTAAAGGCTGCTCCCCACCCGAGTTTTCAGGATCCCACATCAGAGGCCCAGTGTATGGACCGTGATACACAATCCTGAAGGCAGGGATAGGAGACAATTCCTACCTTGCCACCAATGCGCACTTGGGCCTGGAGCTTGGCAAGCTTTTCTTGGTTCATGATCGTTTCTTTCATCTGTGGAAGCAACAAGAGCACCCATGCAAAACAGGTCAGGAAGCACTCGGCGGCCCAGGCCACAACCTGGGCCCGGCAGTAAGGTAGGTGGGCACAAGGAGCTCCGCAGCTACCCCTCACTACACTCGCACACCCGACTGGAAGACGTCCAAGCCCTAACGGGGCGGGGGGCGGGAGGGGGCGGTCGGTCTGCCACACAGTGCCGCCGAAGCTCAGCTCTCCTGAGGCCCTGCCCGTAACTGCCTTCCCTTGCCTTGCCCCAACCACAGCAGCCCACTAACCCGCAGCCCTTGGTCAAGCAACAAATTCCACTCTAGTCCCTCCCCAATGTCTCTTTTGTACCTTCTTTGAGCGGAAGCAGCGGTGCCAGAGCGGGGGGAGATGAGGGTTGTGGGAGCGGGATGAGGACCGAGCAGAACAAGCGAGATGGCGGCCGGAAGGGAGGCTAGACACGCCGCTCTATCCCTGCATAAGCCAGGAGAGTGCGCCTAATGCGGCAGTGAAATCTGGAGAGGCGGAGCCGCCACTGCGGGAGGAGTTAGAGGTATGAGATGGAGAATGGAGGTTATCCTACTTGTAGGGAGCGATGGACTCCAGTAAGCGTGCTGTGCTGAACAAAGTAAATTTATTTGTGTGGCTGAATTGAGGTGCAAGGTAAAGTCCACGCCTCTTCCCCGCCGCCCCCCCCTCCCCCCTTCTCTTCCCCCTCTTCCCCCCTCCCTTCGGGCGTGTTCGTTTCTGTTGGCGATCTTGGGTGTGTGTGGCCTATCTCCCTTCCCTCCCTGCTTCCCCCACCTTCTCTTGCTTGCAGCCTCACCTGGCCGTTTTTGTTTTTTTTTTCCATGAATGTATCTGTGAAATGTGGGGTTGTGTTTCGCGTCAGGTTAAAAAGGTGGCCTGTGCAGTTGTTGTGAAATGTGTGAAACAAGGCCATGAAACAGTTATAAAATGAGTTTTAATAAACAAACAGAAAAAGCATGGAAAGAGGCTTTTTGGACAAATATTTTGCATGAATAATGTGAGTTTTAATATTTTCACAATATAAGTTTTAAGGTTTTTTTAGGCCTTTAGCATGTAGGATAGAAGAATGTAGAAGTATTATTATTTGCTTTGAAACAAAATTATTATAAGCTTTGAGCTGCTTTGTTATAAGAGGTATTGAACTATAGCTTTAGAATATATAAAAGGAGTGGTAATCACCTAAATAAAAGAAGGAAGTGAGCTTATCCTAAGCTAAAAAATTGAGGATCCTGGAAGNAAACAAAATTATTATAAGCTTTGAGCTGCTTTGTTATAAGAGGTATTGAACTATAGCTTTAGAATATATAAAAGGAGTGGTAATCACCTAAATAAAAGAAGGAAGTGAGCTTATCCTAAGCTAAAAAATTGAGGATCCTGGAAGGGAAAACTGGACCCCATCATCACAGATGCATGATCCTGGTAAGGGAAGCTAGACATCACCCTCACTGATTTACAGCCCTGGAAAGAGAAGCTGGGTCTCACCATCACTGACGCATGGTTCTGGAAAGGGAAACTGGACATCACCATCACTAATTTACAACCTTGGGGTATAGAAATTCGACGTCACCAATAGAAACTGATCACAATGGGGTATAGAAATCAGACTTCACAAATAGAAACTAGGAGGAAACCACAAAAAATCCTGCTGAAGAGTGCTTATGAAGATGCTCAATAAACACCAGCAAAAATCAGCAGCCGATGTGCAGCTGGAGGGGAAACCCCCACTGTACCCAGCACGCTGCTTTGCTCATATTTTATCATTTGAATTAATGAATTAATAAATTGATTGTTGCTTGATATATTGGCTGAGTCAAGCTCTTATTCTTTACATATCTGTCCTTGGTTTGGCTTTTTCTTTTCCCTGGAAGATATTTAAATGTATTTTCTCTCTTGGTGATGTAATTCAAACCTTGTCTTGGTATCCATGATTTTTCTTTTAGATCCAGTTCTTCATGAGCTGCTCCAGTGTGGGTCCCCCATAGGGTCACAAGTCCTACTAGCAAACCTGCTCCAGTGTGGGGGTCCTCCTCTTCACAGGTCCACAGATCCTGCCAGGAGCCCGCTCCAGCATGGGCTTCCCATGGGGTCAAAACCTTCAAGTGCATCCATCTACTTAAGCCTGGGGTCTTCCACAGGCTGCAGGTGGATCTCTGCTTCCCCAGGGACCTCCATGGGCTGCAGGGAGATAGCTGCTTCACCATAGTCTTCACCACGCACTGCAGGGGAATCTCAGCTCTGGTGCCTGGAGCACCTCCTCCCCCTCCTCTACTGACTGGTGCCTACAGGGTTGTTGCTCCCGCATATTCTCAGTCCTCTCTTCTCTGGCTGCAATTGCTTTTGCGCAATAACTTCTTTCCTTTCTTAAATATGTTGTCCCAGAGGTGCTACTACTATCTCTGATTGGCTTGGCCTTGGCCAGTGGTGGGTCTGTCTTGGAGTCAGCTGGCATTGGCTCTGCCATACATGGAGGAAGCTTCTAGCAGCTTCTCACAGAAGCCACCCCTGTAGCCCCTCTGCTACCAAAACCTGGCCTTGCAAACCCCATACAATTCTTCAGATTCACAGCCTGACATCAATATAAAAGAAAGATTTCAGAATTACAAGGCAAATTGATGATTACAAACATACAAAATGTTTAAATAGACTGAAATACTGAAACGAAAATGAATCACAGAAAGATTATTCCAAGATAAAAGTTGTAGAAAGTGCAGTTCCAGCTGTCAGCCTAGGATTCACTGGCTTAGAGGTATAATATCATATTCCCTCATGGGAGGTTTTGAAGACAAATTATGCTGAAAACCACATCACTGAGTTGTATCAGGAATCAACTGAAGCAATTAAAGAACTACAGTTTAAGGGAAGCTATAAGATTTGGTTACATTTCCTGGAACAAACAGCAGACCTTCCAAAAGCAAACTGCATCAGAGAAAAAGCATTTTAGAATGTTACAATAGTATTGCCTTCTTTTCTCCAGTCCTTTTTGTGTAATTGCATCATAGGAAACATAAACCTAAAACTGTTTTTACTTGTATCTGAAGAACAACTGGTGAGAAATGAAACAGATCTGAAGCCTGTAGTACTGAAACAGTGTGAGCTCAGCAAGCATCCTTTCAGTTCTGAAAAAGGATGAAACTTAGGATCTTAATCCTCAAAGACTATACACTTTTGAAGCAAAGTTCATTAGCTGCACAGAAGCATCATAGAAATGGAAAAGGACCATTAAAATGGTCAGTCATGAAAATTGTCTCCTAAATTATGTGAAAGGCAGAATGGCAAAAATTGCTGTTAAAGTGCCAGTGGAAAATCTCTCCTGAAAGACATGTCCAGTGCTGTGTAAGTAATAATATGGTATGTTGAGAAGAAGTGTTAAGTTAGTATCATATTCAGGAAACAAATCACAGATCATGAACATAAGTGGTTGGGCTAAGTGGGAGTAATATTTGTCCTGATTGCCAATTATCACAAAGAGCACATATTCAATGTATTTTCAAGCAATGAAGGAAATCTGTCCAATAATCAGTCTCTTTAGGGAATGTTTGTTCAGAAGAATGCTGTATTCAACAATCAAGAAAGCAGAAGTATATGGCACATCAATGAGGCACCACAGGAAATAATAATGTTCTCATTCCTAATGTAGATGCTCCAGGACGTTATGGGAAAACTGCTATTTTTTTTTAATATGAATAGATGTTATTAATCTACTGAAGGAAAATATCAGCATTAGGGGGTCTAGGAACAAAGGTGTTGTGAGAGATATGAATAAAAAAAAATCTCTCAAAGTTGAGACATAAGACTCACTAAAGAACTCAACTTTTGAAGAGATACTAAATATATAAACATTGAATGGGAGCGCAGAAAGAAGAAATTTAAGTACGGTGCTATTTTCATCTCATATATTAGTGTTGTACTATGTAGTGATGAGTTCTATGGAGTAATAGACTTTGGTGTCTAGGAAGATAGAGTTCCTCAGTAAATAGTTTCCTTTTTTTACCATGCCTGTAGCACTTAAACTCAGCAACCCAAAATACCTGGGCTTCAAGCCACATCACAAGCCTTTCATGAGCTATGGGATGTCTCTATAACACCCCACAGAGGCCAATTAGAGAATAGTAATAGAAATGCTGCATGAAGCATCCCCTGACTTCTTTACCAAATACTTCTGGGTAGATGTTAATCAGGTTGGTAAAGGCTTGCCTAGAAAAACTTTAATGTTAGTCTCTCAGGGTAGAAAGCAACAATTAAGATCTTGCTAGAGAATAGATAAAAGTAAAATGTCATGGTATTCCTTACTGTCTATATGTGAAAAAGATGGTATCTTATATTAATGCACAGATGACAGGAACAAGCAAATAGATTATTCCTGTAAGACATCCTATACCCAGAATTCAAGAAAACTTGATTGTTTAAGCCATGATCACAGAAATGTTTTGACCACTGCTCAGTTGCATGTCAAAAAAGTTTTTTAGATGTGACCCCAAACAATAATAGTCCTACCCAAGGATGGCACATTTACAGCCCAGGATGAACCAGGACTAATTTTGCCACACTTTCAGATGTGTACCTTTCAACATGCTGCCTTTGAATAATGTCTTGGCAGCTGCAAGTGTGAAATTCATTCTGGATTTTGCCTTTGACTTTCTAGGCCTCCTGATCCAGTTTGGTGTTCGATGGGTGTCACAGTACAGCTGGTCTGTAACTGAACAAGGTAAATCTGACNGCTGGTCTGTAACTGGACAAGATAAATCTGGCTGTAATAAATCCAATCTGGCTAACATTGCTCATTTTAGAAAAGAGGTAGAACAAGCCCCTGGATGAACAATGAACTCAAANAGATTTATCATTAGGCCAGGGAGCTGGGCAGTGGGGAGACCCAGACCAATCATGTCTAAACCCAGGAGATTCAAACCCTCTATAAAAAAACCAACCATATNCAGAGACCTCAGCCAACCCTGTTCAAGCTTAGATACAGACACACCACTGGCCAGAGATCTAGGCAGAGAGATCCCGACCAATCAGCTATCTAAACCCAGGAGATTCAAACCCTCTATAAAAAAACCAACCATATTAAACTCATGGCTGTTTGTTGAGGATGCTCAGTGAGTTTGTGTCATCTCTGTCTTCAACCAATGACCTCTTGACGTAATAGATGGGAGGTAAATTATGAGTGCAGGTGGCCAGAGGTGGGAAGGCTGGATGGGAGTGAGGGTTTTCCTCTTTCTGCAGCACCTAGCAATTAATTCTGCTCAAGCCCTGTCAGGAACCTGCCACCCCCTTAGTTTTAGATGAAAAATCAATCTCCTCTATCTTTTATCACAGTATAGCTTATCCCCAAAGATTTATAAGTGAACAAAGAGCATAGCTGCCAATCTTCATTGCATTTATGAATGAGTTCATACTCCTTCAGGGCTTATTTGCTTTGCTACAGAATTAAATTGAAAATTTCTGAAATATCTGAGACATTAGTTATGGGATCTCCCTCCTAATTTGCCAGAGCTTGCCTACAACAAATAATTTGGGTTTATGGAGAATGTTAGAAAGGTTTTCAACAGCTAGCGGAGACATGAAATCAAATGTAACCTAAACAAACATTTGTTCATGTGATGAAGACCCTGCTGTATTCGCTACAAGGGCCAATGCTTCATTTTGAAAATCAAAGATCCCTCCACTAGCATTGTGAATAGACACTATCTTAAAAGAGTAGAAATAATAAGTTAAAATAAAAACTGGAAAAGCAAATGTAGGTATCTTGTGCTCTTCTGGAGGATTATTTAGAAATGGCTTTTGCTGCAATCACAGATGCCTGGGAACACTTACAGCCTGAGGTGAACAAAGTCAGAGAGAAGGATGGCAAGGATTGTCAGCAATACAGAATTACTTCCATGCTAATCTAGTGATTCTCAAGCAGAATGCTTCATCTTGAAAAAGAGCTGACCTAGCAAGGTGTGATAAAATCTATGAAATCATGAATAGCAGAAAGAGTTAACAACAGTTGTTCATTGCCTCCACCCTTCCTCCCCTCCAGCATCCTCCTTCTTCTCCCCCCTCCTCCCCACAGGACTAGGTGCTCTCCCTCCTGTTCCGCATCCATTAATGTCTGGGGGTCGAAGTGAGGAGAAAGAAAGGGGAACAGACTTCCAGGCATGGTGGCACAGCCCCTCCATATACTTCCCCCAACCCCACAAAAAAGCAAAAGACAAAAAATGAGGGGAGAAGAGAGAAATTTTTAAAAGAAGAAAAAATATCCCAAAATAAAATCCAAAACATCCGCTGCCTCTGAGCAGGTGGCAAGAGTGCTTTTGCATTGTGGCAGCAGCAACTGGCAGTTCTCTGTGGAGCAGTGCAGGTACCTGGTGGCAGCTAGGAACACACCTGCTTGCTTGCCACACCAGCCTCTGCCAATGCGCTCTCTTGCCATCATGCCATGACCCTGAACTTGGAGATATATGAAGTGTCAATGCTGCCTGGGGAGACCGATGAGGAGGATGACAAGGAGCCACAGTCCCACCACCCTTGCCACCACTCCTACACTGAGCATGAGGAGGAGGAAGAAGACAAAGAGGGTGTGGGTGACCTCCATGACAACACCCTGCTACTACAGTCGCATGTGTGTGGTGGCAGTGGGGTGGGTGACAGATCGTGGCTCCCTTTCAGGATAGCCCACAGAAGGCAGCAGCAGCAGAGTGCACAGGGGTGGCAAGAACAGTGGTGAAGCCACCCTACTCCCTATATCGCTCTCATCACCATGGCCATCCTGCAGAGCCCTGAGAAGTGGCTGACACTGAACAAGATCTGCAAATTTATCGTCAGGCACTTCCCCTACTACTGGGAGAAGTTCCCTGCATGTCAGAACAGCATCCACCACGATCTCCCTCAGTGACTACTTTGTCAAGATTCCTCAGGATCCCAGCAACCCTGGCAAGGGCAACTACTGCATGCTGGACCCCAAGTCCGTCAACATCTGACAACAGGAGCTTCCTGTGCTGCCAAAAGTGCTTCAAGCAATAGCAGCTCTTGGTGCCTGTCGTGGTTTGAAAGCAAAACAAGTGAGAGGCTCCAGGTCAGAAATACAATTTAATAAGAAGAAAGGTAAAAAGGTAAAATAAAATAAAATAAATGCAATATTTCAAAAGACCACTGACAGAATCAGAATACAACCTGAGCAGGGTGGTGGAAGCAGTCCAGATGAGGTGGTCTTCCTGAAGCGGTGATCCTGTAGAAAGGTCTGGTAGCTCTGGTCCTCTGGGAATCCAGTAGATAAGGGTTGCTTGTACTGTCCCAAATCCCAGATTATATCTAGGTGAGAATGCTTGGCTCCTCCCCCTGGGCGGAGCATCTCACAATGGGATGATGAGTTGGGAAGTGGGTCCTTGATGGTCCATTAAACAGAGATAACTCCTGGAGGGAGTTACCTATGAGTCATGCAGCAAGGCATTGATGGGCCATTAGCAGAAGATAGCCCAAAGGAAGGGGGCCTGGGAAGAACCCTTCCCCCCCTGGTTCCAACAGCTCATGAGGATGGTGATAGAATAAATACTTTGTGTACATCCTACACTACAACCCTGGACAGCACTCAAGCTGCTTCTGCAAACCATGAACCCTGCTGCTGCCTTCTTTATGCAGTCCCTGCCCCAGCCCTCGCAGCAGCCATCCTGCATCTACAGACCCTACTGCTGTGGCTATGGCCTCCAGCTTCAGCCCTACCACCCTCAGTCCACCTTCTTTGCCTTCCACCACTCCTCCCTGCCAGGCCACCAGCCCCTCACTACCCCCAGCAGTGTCCCTGGATCAGCACTGCCTGCCGTCACTGCTCTGCTGGGCCCCTTGCTGCCAGCAGTGGAACTGGCACAGGCACCTTTCTGCAACATGCACCTGCTGGGCCTTGTGCTGGCGGCCTCACTGCATGCTGCCAAGCCTGGCACTGGCATGGTGCTGACCCACTTGCCTTTCTCCATCAAGAGCATCATTGTGAGGAGGCCTCGCCCCGGCACAGACAGGAGCTGTGCCTCACAGTCGGACACACTGGGGAGCGCCGGCAGTGGCCTGTCCCCAACCACTGCCCTCTCTGCTTTTCCCTGGCTTCATGTCCCAGATCTCTAGCTGTTAAGAATTTAGGAGTTTTTCTGAACATTGGAGCTGGGCTATCTCGTTTCTTTGCCTCTCAGATGCCTGACAGATGCCATAAGCAGTGGAGATGAGGGGTTTTTGCAGTGGGGCTCAGCCAACAGTCTGCCCAGGACCTATAGTTATGCAATGCCAGATCAAGACGCTGCATGGACAGATGGTCATGCTGTTGGAAAGTTGCTTGTTACTCCTTTAAAAAACAAGCAAGAAACAAAACCAACCAAAAAACACTTATGTCTCTAAACCGTTAAAGTTAAGAGATTCTCAGGTTTAGGTGCTTAATAACAGTGATGTACAGAAAAAAAAATGCTTGATGGAACCACCACATCAATTCATTTTATCACATTTGTCTCATGTACTTTTGTCTTGGGATGATTTTATGATGATGCTTTATTTCCTAATCAGCTGCTTTATGCCCAGAAAATGAGTGCTGTAGCTTTAAGATGGACCCAGGGAGTGGGGAGGGGGGAGCTTTGGGATCCTGCGTGGACTCTGTTCAAGCTCTTTTTCTCCAGGTGCTCCGGACAGCCTGGACTGGGATGCCACATTGTTCCTTTTGTTGGATTGGGGGTTTTTTGCTAGCGCAAAGCAAAAAGTTTATTCCCTTCCCTTAGCCTGGAGGCTGTACTGGGAATCCTCGCAGTGATTTGTTTCTTTTTCCCTTGAACCGTTTCAGCTTGGCTTTTTTTTTTTTCTTTTTGGCCTGTCCAGGGAGCCGACGGGACTGCCCCAAACCCGAGACCTCAGAGGAGCTGAACTGACACAAGAAAGGACACTAAAACCCACCAGCTTCGGCTGCTGCAAGAAGACCTGTGCCAGAAATCCAACAAGTTCCCAGCTGCCATGAACTCTTTTCTCCTCCCATCCCCATAGACAAAGAAGGGCAGTCGCCATCTTTGCCTCTCAGCCACAAGGTGAGGTGGGGTGTAAGGTTCATAGTTTTTTCTCTCTTTTGTTCCCTTTCTTATGTCTGTGCCTTGTGGGCACCCTTATTATTTTTTGTTACTAAACAGTTTAATTTTTTTCACTTTCATCCCCTGGTATCCATTTCTCTCATTGGCAGAACAAATGAAAGTTATTGAAGCCCTCTCTCTTTACAGAAAAACACTAATTTTAGAGCATTTTTCTCCTAGAATTTGTCTCCACACTGAGACAACTTTATAAAAGTTTAACGTGTTTATACAGAAGAAAGTCAATATTATAATTTCTTATTTTAACCTTTGTATTGTATTATAATAAAATTACAGAGCTTTTATTTTCTACTTTAAGCATATTCTTTACAAAGGATATCAAAAATTACTGGCAAGTATTATCATACCATATTATTATAAAATTTTTTTGCATTTTCAAAAGAAGATAAAATTTTTAATGAAAAATAAACTCAAAGCAATCAAACCAAAAGACCAAAGGAACCCAGCCAAAAAAATGGACTGTTCCCTCCTTACTACTTCTCTCTTTGCTACATTGATAGCACAATAGTCAAGGAATTTTTCACCTTGAAATTTAACATGACTGGATTTGATCACGAAAAGATCAGAGGGCTCATGGGAGCACAGTGAACAGGAGCGGGCAAACAGGTGTTATAAATAACTGTGTAATTGTTGGCTTTTTACTGTTATGTGTTGACTTTTGCAAATTACTATTAATCAACAATTTTGAGGTAGTACAGTTTGTAATCACTTTTAACTGTTTTTGTGATATAATATAATTTGTCAGCTTTTGTGGCCAGTGCCCTGGCCATGTGTATCTTAACGAAGCATTTGTGTGATAAACATATATTGCAGTTTAGGCTTTCGCAAAATATTGCAGTAGAGACTGTTGACTTTTTTAGGATGCTTTTAATTTTTTTGTAACTATCTGACAATAGTGACTTAGATAAGTTTGTGGAAATAGCCAAAACTGTCTGTATGATTAGATAACATTGAAGGAACAGCACAGATAACA